>JBAIZL010000006.1:79583397-79663397 GCA_036971475.1 Prosapia bicincta | reverse complement strand
TTATAATTTTATAGCCTTTAGTAGTTGAATTCGTAGTCGGACACTTAATATTCACGACTGAATGGTTAGGAGTGTCAGTGGATTTTCATGTACAATACTATGTAATTTATCACATACTCTTCACAACTAACTAGCGTTAGCTTGAAAACAATAAAAATTTCCTTACACTTTTTAAAAAAATGTTTTAACTTGCCTATAGTAGCACTTACTTTGCTTGTTGAGGACGGCCGTTTCGGGAGATGTGTCCCTTTATCAACTCAGACCGTAACTCGTAACCATAACTAATAAATATTTGATAAATGAGGTTCCCATAACGACCTATTTCAATTTATATCTTGAGCTCTCTATTTTTTAATCTAATTATCTAGCCGTCTACGTTTCCAACCATCATTTTCTCTCTTGTTTGTCTACTGCCTATACCTACTTTTGTCGCTTTCTCTCTCTCAATGTCTCTCTCTTTCCCTGAGAGAGTTGTGTATGTATGTAGGTGTGTTGTGAGTGCGCGTGCGCTTGCATCTCTATAAATGCGCTTGCATTTATATATATATATATATATATATATATATATATATATATATATAATACGTTTTCTTGTTTAATAATTTAAAACAACATAGTTTATTCAAATACAAGAATATTTATTAACTTATATCCAAAGCTTTTCGTTGGTAAACAGTACCAAAATCATCTGGAATGAAAATTACTATAATGTAAGGCCTATAGCTTACATTATTGTAATTTTCATTCCTGATGATGTTGGTACTGTTTACCAACGAAAAGCTTTGGATATAAATTAATAAATATTCTTGTATTTGAATAACCTATGACAAAAAAAATATATACATATATATATATATATATATATATATATATATATATATATGTGTGTGTGTGTGTGTGTGTGTGTGTGTGTGTGTATGTATATATACATATATATATATATATATATATATATATATATATATATATATATATATATATATATATATAAATATCGCAATATGTTTTCTTGTGTATTAATAAAGAACAAAAGTCAAAATACAAATACAAGAATTATATTTGAATTTACAATTCAAAGCTTTTCGTAGGCTAACAGTATCAACATCATCAGGAAAATTAAACAATTAAAATTAACATAAATCAAATTTTGCTAGTCATTGCATTAATAATAATCACTTATTTCCTAATATAGATAATATGATACTTATAAAAGAAATTAACAAAGGCCTGAGAATGAATATTTATGAAGCTTTAGAAATACATAAATATAATACTAATAATGAGTTGATAAATGAACAAATACAAGTAAAATCTAAATTCGATAATATATTTAGTGTTTGTAATGTTAGGGCAGCAAAATAAAAAAATTTTAACAACATTGTAATTGATTTGGCATAACTATTTATTTGATCTAATTTGCACATATGTTAATTTTAATTGTTTAATTTTCCTGATGATGTTGGTACTGTTAGCCAACGAAAAGCTTTGAATTGTAAATTCAAATATAATTCTTGTATTTGTATTTTGACTTTTGTTCTTTATATATATATATATATGCTGATACGTATTCCTTCACGGATGGAAAAATATGATGAATAGTTATTATCTGGAGTACATCCGTTCATTCTGCAGTCCATAAATTCGCAGTTCCGACGTTCGCTAGAATCTCATCCAGCATTGACGAGGTGGACCCAACAACAGTAGAAGAGCGAGTCAACGCTATATATATATATATATATATATATATATATATATATATATATATATATATATATATATATATATATAGAGAGAGAGAGAGAGAGAGAGAGAGAGAGAGAGAGAGAGACAGACAGACAGACAGACAGACAGACAGACAGACAGACAGACAGATAGACTGACGGATGGATACAGAGAGAAAGAGTGAGTGAGAGAGAGAGAGAGAGACAGACAGACAAAAAGAGTGAGACAGGAAGGGTGAGAGAGAGATGGAGGGAGGCAGAGAGGCAGAGAGAGGGGAGGTAGATATAGACTCGTCTCTTTAGATTTTGTTGTCTTCAACAACTAATAATATCCAGGTAACGTGACGTTTATACAAAGCTAATGAACGAAAGGCCTAAGATACAGTTTGCGTTTGTCTGCGATCGGACCAGGTGAATTACAATGATGAGTAGCTGCGTAGGATGAAGATAATTGTTCCGTATGCTTCAAAGTATAACAAGATTTTTTAAAATCTTTGGCCATGAAAATAACAACCGCACCGTAAGGGATATTTATTGCTTTAGAAAGTTTTATTACATTTTGAACGTAAATAAATAAGTCTTTTACTTGTATAGATGGTAATAAATCACTCTTGCCAATTTCGCAGTCAAGAGATGATGCCCATTTATTAGAAAGTATGAATAAATACAAAAATATGGAAAACATAGGTCATTCATCACAATACGGACTTTCAACGCTACGAACGTATAAATCGTTGTGTGAATCAAATAAAAACCGGGAGGGACGCTATGGACGCCCGGTTATTAAATAACCCCAGCCCATTCTCTCTCTCTCTCTCTCTCTCTTTGCTTCCATTTCCAAACTGGTGAAAAATTCGGCCTAGGTAATGTTATAAATTCTTCCATTAGTTGAAATATTTTGTTTGCCGAAAATGTTGTCAGTTAAAGATGGTGGCTAACTATTTCTGCACTGTATGTAGTATACAGGTTTGGTCAGTCCGTAGTTTTGTAGACTAAGTCCACTATCCAATGATAAGAATACATCAAAGTTGACAAACAATCCATTCCAAATATAATGAGTGGTAATAAGACAACATTTTCAATAGAAATTTGCTTCATGTCCAAATTTCTAAATAGATCAATTTAATTCTAAATATTATATTAAATACACTTGTTAGACTTTTTAAATAGAAACTTGAATCATGTACAAAATTTTAAATATATAAATGTAATGCTTAAATACAAGTATAATGAGTAAAGGTTATACAACGTGAAGTTTAATTAAAAACCCACTACCACCAACATTTATCAACTTTAGAATCCATAATATTGCAAACTTATGCAGTATTTTACAATACCGACCCAATTATTTAAAAACTCATTTGCCGGAGAACGTTATTGCTTACATTCATTTTCGCAATGGATTGTCTTTTGTAAGGATTAGATGTCACAATTAAACTTTAAACAGATTGAAAAAACCCGCTATGATTCTTTACATTTTGGTACGGTAACTGTAGGTGTTATTATCATAATACCAACGTCGAAACTGTAATGTAACATCATGACATGGTTACGTTACGCGTTGCGTATCTATGTTACACATTGATACGGTAACATGTTTGGTTAATACGGTAATGTCAACGTTATTCCTGTAATGTAACATCTTGATACGGTACGGCTACACGTTATTATGATAATACCAACGTTTATACTGTAATGTAACATCTTGATACGGTTACGTTACGCGTTGCGTATCTAAGTGACACATTGATACAGTAACGTTACTATTTATTAAGTTAATGTAAACTTTATTACTGTAATGTAACATCTTGATACGGTTACGTTACGCGTTCCGTATCTAAGTTACACATTGATACGGTAACGTTACTATTTATTAAGGTAATGTCACCTTTATTACTCCAATGTAACATCTTGATAGGGTTACGTTATGCATTGCGTATCTAAGTTACACATTGATACGGTAACGTTACTATTTATTAAGGTAATGTCACCTTTATTACTCCAATGTAACATCTTGATAGGGTTACGTTATGCATTGCGTATCTAAGTTACACATTGATACGGTAACGTTACTATTTATTAAGGTAATGTCACCTTTATTACTCCAATGTAACATCTTGATAGGGTTACGTTATGCATTGCGTATCTAAGTTACACATTGATACGGTAACGTTACTATTTATTAAGGTAATGTTACCGTTATTACTCCAATGTAACATCTTGATAGGGTTACGTTATGCATTGCGTATCTAAGTTACACATTGATACGGTAACGTTACTATTTATTAAGGTAATGTCACCTTTATTACTCCAATGTAACATCTTGATAGGGTTACGTTATGCATTGCGTATCTAAGTTACACATTGATACGGTAACGTTACTATTTATTAAGGTAATGTTACCTTTATTACTCCAATGTAACATCTTGATAGGGTTACGTTATGCATTGCGTATCTAAGTTACACATTGATACGGTAACGTTACTATTTATTAAGGTAATGTCACCTTTATTACTCCAATGTAACATCTTGATAGGGTTACGTTATGCATTGCGTATCTAAGTTACACATTGATACGGTAACGTTACTATTTATTAAGGTAATGTTACCGTTATTACTCCAATGTAACATCTTGATAGGGTTACGTTATGCATTGCGTATCTAAGTTACACATTGATACGGTAACGTTACTATTTATTAAGGTAATGTCACCTTTATTACTCCAATGTAACATCTTGATAGGGTTACGTTATGCATTGCGTATCTAAGTTACATATTGATACGGTAACGTTACTATTTATTAAGGTAATGTTACCTTTATTACTCCAATGTAACATCTTGATAGGGTTACGTTATGCATTGCGTATCTAAGTTACACATTGATACGGCAACGTTACTATTTATTAATGTAATGTTACCGTTATTACTCCAATGTAACATCTTGATAGGGTTACGTTACGCGTTGAGTATCTAAGTTACACATTGATACGGCAACGTTACTATTTATTAAGGTAATGTCACCTTTATTACTCCAATGTAACATCTTGATACGGTAAGTTTACACGTTTTTACGATACTGTCAACGTTGATACTCTAATTTAACATCTTAATACGTTAATGTTACGGCTTACATATCTATGTTATTTGTTGATACTGTAACGTTACTCGTTATTACAGTAATGTCAACGTTGCTACTGTAATGTAACATCTTGATACTGTTACGTTATACGTTGAGTATCTAAGTTACACATTGATACGGCAACGTTACTATTTATTAATGTAATGTCACCTTTTTTACTCCAATGTAACATCTTGATAGGGTTACGTTACGCGTTGAGTATCTAAGTTACACATTGATACGGCAACATTACTATTTATTAAGGTAATGTCACCTTTATTACTCCAATGTAACATCTTGATACGGTAAGTTTACACGTTTTTACAATACTGTCAACGTTGATACTCTAATTTAACATCTTAATACGTTAATGTTACGGGTTACATATCTATGTTATTTGTTGATACTGTAACGTTACTCGTTATTACAGTAATGTCAACGTTGCTACTGTAATGTAACATCTTGATAGGGTAACGTTACACGTTATTTATCAATGTTAAATGTTAATGTGATAGTGCAATACCAACAGGGAAACACTGGGTAACAATGTGTCTCTTAAAACCTATTCATGCCAACGTTTTTCGTTGTTTTGTTACTTGATAGTAACATATTACTATCAAGTTTGGATAGTTTTGGTTATTTGATGTATTAAACACTTTTACCTCTTTGGAAAAACTTTTGAATTTTTTTAAATTGTTACAATATTGAAAACAGTAGACAGAATGGTTTTTACTTTAATGTGCTTTCGTGCCACCATAAGGATTTAGACAAATAACAGCAGCCATACACTTTGTTTAACCTAACCTTAGCTCTTTCCTTATTGTTTGCCTTTGGGTTGGGAGAATGTAGAATCACCAAACGTAATTGGTAATTTAATATGCCGGTAGTTTTTGTTTGCACGTGTTTAATATTACAATTTTCGAGAGGTTTGTATAAAATAGGACCTACCAATGCAGTAACTCAATCGACGAATTTCTATTACAAAACGTAATATGCGGTGTCTGGTGATAAGGTCGGTTACTAAAGCAAAGAAAATGTGAGGCTGTAATTGTCTCTGGCAAGTAACTCTAGATATTATTTTTTCTTTACTTCTCTCATTTAATTTTTTTTCGACAAATTCAGTATTGTTTTTAAAAAACGTATTTAAAAGCGTTACCCTTTTAAAAACCAACAAAGTAATTCTCAGGACCACGCGAAAACAAATCGTGAGCTCTTTACATTGATATTTGTAATCGTAGATGCGGATGTGAAACGGTCCGTCCGGAAGTGTAAAAGGTTCAAACAAACTCAACTTTCTGGGTTTAATATTCAACGTTTCGTCCGTGATCTGTGGAAATTCGTTTACGGTGGTAGCTCTCGCTAAAAAAAGGCAAACAAACCATCCATCAGCTGTCGAGAGAGAGCGCGGCGTTTGAACGGAGATATGCAAGGGGTAGGGTGATGAAATCACACCGACTGTACGTTTTGTTATTAACTGCTCACAGACAAAAAATCTTTAATGCCCGTCCGTTTTAAAGCGATAAAAAATGTTTTGTTTCCAACGTATTTACTGAACAACCACTTTCCTACAGCTATGTGGAATCATTGCATATGAAGCTTATTTTAAATTCAATAAAAACGATCGTATCTTGCGATATATTACGATGTAAACACTTAGTAGATGGGAATATTATAGAACAAGATACACAGATTAATTAGACATACATTTATCGATCAACGAAAATATTGACATGAAGTCGATAACAAGGACACACAGCTATTAGAAAGGTTAAATTATTATTTTTTTAATACCTGAACGACATAGTATCTAGAAAAATATTTATCTACGAAGACAAAAAAATCGTCTTTATTATCAGAGCCAAGACACAATCGGAAACTGCAACAACTCAAAGACGATTAGAAACAACTATAAAGCAGATATTAGTAAGAAGAATCGAAAAGAAAATAAAGGATAGAAAGAATGAGAAAAGAATGAATCTTTAAATTGTGTGTGTGTGTGTGTGTGTGTGTTTAATAAAACCATTTTCATACAAGAATAAAACCTTTTTTTATTTTATTATGAAGTTTAAGCTTTTCGACGATTAGCAGTATCGGCATTATCAAAACTAACTTAGTACACTTCTAACTTATTCTGTTCCTACATTAAGACTCCCATGTAGGAACATTCTTAATGTAGGAACAGAAAAAGTTGGAAGTGTAGTAAGTTAGTTTTGATAATGCCGATACTGCTAATCGGCGAAAAGCTTAAACTTTATAATAAAATTAAAAAAAGCTTTTATTCTTGTATGAAAATGGTTTTATTAAACATATACATTTTATCAAGAACAATTTCATCTTAAAAATACAATATATATATATATATATATATATATATATATATATATATATAATTTATATATATTAATATATATTTATATATATAAATAAATATATATTTATATATATATATATAAATTTATATATTTATTTATATTATATTATATTTATATATATATATAAATGTGAAAAGAATACATAGCTTTGAAAGATGTTGACAATTTTAAAATATTTAAAACACTTGCATTATGGTAAAACTAAATAATCTTAGAGTGAAGATCATAGTTCATTTCCTTTTTTATTTAAAGGAAACTATCTGTTTATCTTACCTGTTTACCTTCCGTCCTGTTTAGAAATTGTCGCTCTTTGCTAGTTATATATACCACATTAAACATACACAATATCTCTGCTTTTATTCTATCACAGTTCCATTCTATTTTTCTTCTTTTAAACTAAATGTTTTATCTGGTATGTAGGGTAAATCATAAATATGGTTTTGTTTTCTTTATTGATTTCCCGGTTATTCTTCATAACACCCTCATTTCCGCTGTTTCCAAGAACTTATGAGAACGTGGAGTTTCTGGGCTAGTCCCAATTGAGTATAAGAGACTGCAACAGTTATTTTATACTTTCTTGCATTTATTTTGTTAGTAAATATCTAAAATTGTAGTTATAATTGTAAAAATAGTGAACTATTTGATTTTAAAAAGAAAATTTGTTTTTACTTTTATGGTATACTATAATAGATACTGTTATTTGGAAAAATCTCTAACTGCTAGTTTATCTGAATTTAAGAGAGTTGGAAAGCAAATTCTTCAAGATGGTCAAAAATTAAAAGCCTTCTTCGCAGGAAATTTGTAGACCAAGTCCGAGAGAAAGAGCGTTGCCAACCCTCGTAGCAACAACAAACTCCCGAATTTATTACTCATAACAAATATCTATTAATATTGATACATATATAACGCCGCTTCATTTTATATCGTTTCTTATGCTACATCTTGCTTTAGGGCAAGGATAAAGGGCTCATTGATTTTACATTTATAAACAAACGTATTTTCCTTTATTATGTCTGCTTAAATAACCTCGCACTTACACATTCTTAAATTTTGTCAAGTAATATCCTTCTTTAATCCTTTTAGGAAAAATAATTGTTTTATCCTATTAAGTAATATTCTTCCTTAAACTTACCATGCAGTGCCCTTAGGTAATCCTATTATAAAATTCTCTTCTTTAATCCTGTTATGTAATATTCTTCCTTAAACTTACCATGCAGTGCCCTTAGGTAATCCTATTATAAAATACTCTTCTTTAATCCTGTTATGTAATATTCTTCCTTAAACTTATTATGCAGTGCCCTTAGGTAATCCTATTATAAAATACTCTTCTTTAATCCTGTTATGTAATATTCTTCCTTAAACTTACCATGCAGTGCCCTTAGGTATCCTATTATAAAATACTCTTCTTTAATCCTGTTATGTAATATTATTCCTTAAACTTACCATGCAGTGCCCTTAGGTAATCCTATTATAAAATACTCTTCTTTAATCCTATTATGTAATATTCTTACTTAAACTTATCAAGCAGTGCCATTAGGTAATCCTATTATAAAATACTCTTCTTTAATCCTGTTATGTAATATTCTTCCTTAAACTTGCCATGCAGTGCCCTTAGGTAATCCTATTATAAAATACTCTTCTTTAATCCTGTTATGTAATATTCTTCCTTAAACTTACCATGCAGTGACCTTAGGTAATCCTATTATAAAATACCCTTCTTTAATCCTATTATGTAATATTCTTCCTTAAACTTACCATGCAGTGCCCTTAGGTAATCCTATTATAAAATACTCTTCTTTAATCCTGTTATGTAATATTCTTCCTTAAACGTATCATGCAGTGCCCTTAGGTAATCCTTTTATAAAATACCCTTCTTCAATCCTATTAAGTAATATTCTTTCTTAAACTTACCATGCAGTGACCTTAGGTAATCCTATTATAAAATACTCTTCTTTAATCCTGTTATGTAATATTCTTCCTTTAACTTATTATGCAGTGCCCATAGGTAATCCTATTATAAAATACTCTTCTTTAATCCTGTTATGTAATATTCTTCCTTACACTTATTATGCAGTGCCCTTAGGTAATCCTATTATAAAATACTCTTCTTTAATCCTGTTATGTAATATTATTCCTTAAACTTATTATGCAGTGCCCTTAGGTAATCCTGTTATAAAATACTCTTCTTTAATCGTGTTATGTAATATTCTTCCTTAAACTTATTATGCAGTAACCTTAGGTAATCCTATTATAAAATACTCTTTTTTAATCCTGTTAAGTAATATTCTTCCTTAAACTTATTATGCAGTACCCTTAGGTAATCCTATTATAAAATACTCTTCATTATTCCTGTTATGTAATATTCTTCCTTAAACTTATTATGCAGTAACCTTAGGTAATCCTATTATAAAATACTCTTCTTTAATCCTGTTATGTAATATTCTTCCTTAAACGTATTATGCAGTGCCCTTAGGTAATCCTATTATGAAATACTCTTCTTTAATCCTGTTATTTAATATTCTTCCTTAAACGTATTATGCAGTAACCTTAGGTAATCCTATTATGAAATACTCTTCTTTAATCCTTTTATGTAATATTCTTTCTTAAACTTATTATGCAGTACCCTTAGGTAATCCTATTATAAAATACTCTTCTTTAATCCTGTTATGTAATATTCTTCCTTAAACTTATTATGCAGTACCCTTAGGTAATCCTATTATAAAATACTCTTCTTTAATCCTGTTATGTAATATTCTTCCTTAAACTTATTATGCAGTGCCCTTAGGTAATCCTATTATAAAATACTCTTCTTTAATCCTGTCAAGTAATATTCTTCCTTAAACTTATTATGCAGTGCCCTTAAGTAATCCTGTTATAAAATACTCTTCTTTAATCCTGTTAAGTAATATTCTTCCTTAAACTTATTATGCAGTAACCTTAGGTAATCCTATTATAAAATACTCTTTTTTAATCCTGTTAAGTAATATTCTTTCTTAAACTTATTATGCAGTACCCTTAGGTAATCCTATTATAAAATACTCTTCATTAATCCTGTTATGTAATATTCTTCCTTAAACTTATTATGCAGTGCCCTTAGGTAATCTTATTATAAAATACTCTTCATTAATCCTGTTATGTAATATTCTTCCTTAAACTTATTATGCAGTACCCTTAGGTAATCCTATTATAAAATACTCTTCTTTATTCCTGTTATGTAATATTCTTCCTTAAACTTATTATGCAGTACCCTTAGGTAATCTTATTATAAAATACTTTTCATTAATCCTGTTATGTAATATTCCTCCTTAAACTTATTATGCAGTAACCTTAGGTAATCCTATTATAAAATACTCTTCTTTAATCCTGTTAAGTAATACTCTTCCTTAAACTTATTATGCAGTGCCCTTAGGTAATCATATTATAAAATACTCTTCTTTATTCCTGTTATGTAATATTCTTCCTTAAACTTATTATGCAGTAACCTTAGGTAATCCTATTATAAAATACTCTTCTTTAATCCTGTTAAGTAACACTCTTCCTTAAACTTATTATGCAGTGCCCTTAGGTAATCCTATTATAAAATACTCTTCTTTAATCCTGTTATGTAATATTCTTCCTTAAACTTATTATGCAGTGCCCTTAGGTAATCCTATTATAAAATACTCTTCATTAATCCTGTTATGTAATATTCTTCCTTAAACTTATTATGCAGTACCCTTAGGTAATCCTATTATAAAATACTCTTCATTAATCCTGTTATGTAATATTCTTCCTTAAACTTATTATGCAGTACCCTTAGGTAATCTTATTATAAAATACTCTTCATTAATCCTGTTATGTAATATTCTTCCTTAAACTTATTATGCAGTACCCTTAGGTAATCCTATTATAAAATACTCTTCATTAATCCTGTTATGTAATATTCTTCCTTAAACTTATTATGCAGTACCCTTAGGTAATCTTATTATAAAATACTCTTCATTAATCCTGTTAAGTAATACTCTTCCTTAAACTTATTATGCAGTGCCCTTAGGTAATCATATTATAAAATACTCTTCTTTATTCCTGTTATGTAATATTCTTCCTTAAACTTATTATGCAGTAACCTTAGGTAATCCTATTATAAAATACTCTTCTTTAATCCTGTTAAGTAATACTCTTCCTTAAACTTATTATGCAGTGCCCTTAGGTAATCCTATTATAAAATACTCTTCTTTAATCCTGTTATGTAATATTCTTCCTTAAACTTATTATGCAGTGCCCTTAGGTAATCCTATTATAAAATACTCTTCATTAATCCTGTTATGTAATATTCTTCCTTAAACTTATTATGCAGTACCCTTAGGTAATCCTATTATAAAATACTCTTCATTAATCCTGTTATGTAATATTCTTCCTTAAACTTATTATGCAGTACCCTTAGGTAATCTTATTATAAAATACTCTTCATTAATCCTGTTATGTAATATTCTTCCTTAAACTTATTATGCAGTACCCTTAGGTAATCCTATTATAAAATACTCTTCATTAATCCTGTTATGTAATATTCTTCCTTAAACTTATTATGCAGTACCCTTAGGTAATCTTATTATAAAATACTCTTCATTAATCCTGTTATGTAATATTCTTCCTTAAACTTATTATGCAGTACCCTTACATAACCTTATTATTACATGTCATATTAATCCTATAATATAATACACTTCTTTAATTGTATTTTGTACTATTCTTCCTAAATCGTATTATGTAACACATCTCGTTAATCCTAATATGTAAGTCCTCTGTTAAAAATGTTCTTTAAATTCATCATGTAGATGGATCTTTAATCCTATTACGTAGTATCCTTCTTGAATATCATTATGAAATATTCTTCCTTAACGCTACTATGTAGTATACACGTCTTTAATCCAATGTGAATTATAATTATCATTATGTAAAACCATTCTTTAATCCTATAATATAATATTATTCACCTAATCCTTTATGCAGTATTGTTTTGAATTCTATTATGAAATATCCAAATCCTTAATCCTACTATGTAAGAGCAACGTTAAAAATCTTCCTTAAAGGCGTTTTATAATGATGTATCCATCTTTAAATATATTACGTATATCCTTCTTGAATCCCGTTATGAAATCTTTTTCTTTAACGTTACTATGTAATATACATGTCCTTCGTCCAATATGAATTACATTCATCATTATGTAAAGTTATTCTGTAATCTTATGATGTAATATTCTTTAACTTGATCTTATTACGTAATATCGTTTTTAATACTATTATAGAATATCATAATCCTTAATCCTAACATGTAAGAGCTATGTTAAAAATTTTCTTAAAAGCATTTTATAGTCCAATTAGGTATATCCATCTTTTTTCCTATTACGTAATATTCTTCTGGGATCTCATTATGAAATGTTTTTCTTCAACGCCACTATATAATATTTTCGTCTTTAATACATTGCGAATTATATTTATCATTATGTAAAACCATTCTTTAATCTTATGATGTAATAATCTTCAACTTTATCGTAATATTTAATATCGTTTTTAATGCTGTTATACAATATCCTAATCCTTAATCCTATTATGTGAGATATATGTTAAAAATCTTCCTAAAAGCATTTTATAATCCGATTAGGTATATCCATCTTTAATCCTATTACGTAATATCCTTCAATCATCACATTATTTAATATTATCAGTTAAAGTTTTTATCATTTATTATTGAATATTATCATTTAATCCTATAATGCGACATCTTTTATAATGTATTTTTCAAAAGCGGCAACGAAAATTGGTTATTATTTTTTAAATATAAAATTACAATCGTTATAACTTATTAAGGATTCCAATCCCAGAAAAATATCAAAATATGAGCGAGTATTCATCGTTCTGTTATTTATTTCTCTATTTTAATAATTTGTCTTTGAAAGGTTCATAAGAAATTTTTTTAAATAATAATCTTTTGAGCAAGAAGAACAAAATAAAGTCACTCAGTTGTTGCAGAAGATAATATTATCCGTACTTACCTGTTTAGCAGTAAATTTATTTGGTTTAAAAATTAGGCATTTGAAATCTGACTGTAAAGAAAACCTTTTGTAATAATTTTATATTCTTTGATAATTCCAGCATTATAAGGTGATGAAAAGCTATAAACTCTCAGTATATATATATATATATATATATATATATATATATATATATATATATATATATATATATTAAATATGATGATACGTTTTCATGTAAAGTAATAAATTAATAAAATTATTTCAAATACAAGAGTTGTTTATATATATATATATATATATATATATATATATATATATATATATATATATATATATATTTGTCAAAGGTTTTCTCTAATTAATGTAATATCATTTTCAGGAATTTGTTACTTCATTGTTTTTCCTGAAGACACTAATATATTAATTAAAAAAAAGCTTTGAAAAATATATTAATTGAAAACAATTCGGGTATTTGAAATATTTTTATTCATATATATAGTCAATTATAACATATTAAACCATAATTCTTTCACTAAACCATATAAATAAATGTATCCATGGCATAGTTTAAAGAATGAGTTTCTTCAACGACAACAACCTAAATGTGCGCACTGTACATGACAAAACAAGTGGATGTCAGTAAACGTAATACATTCCTAACCCTTTATATTATACTTGAACATGCTTGGTATTAGATTCGAGAAAACAATTGATCATTTGTTACAATAATTCAAACTAGTATAAAATAAATAGTCTGTGTAAGAACCGAGTATATGAAAAGGAGATTTAGATGCACGGCTGCGCTTTGCAACCCCTACTCGGCAACGGGACGAGTATAAATCTATTAAAATGCACCGAGTGGTTTATTGATTATTTTTGACAGACACTTGTCACTAAGCTTTCCATCTGTCCCCCTTCTCCCCTTCACAACCGACGTCCCAATTCCACCCCCTCACCCCCGGCGTTAATTCTTACCCCCTCTGCACAGCTTTATTTAAATCAGTCACAAAATCTGCTTTCAGCAACATTGCCGGAAGGCAAGTAGGTCCCGGCTCGGATTACCTGGACGATATTGTTAGTTAGCTGGACGGGGTAAAGAAATGTACGCTGGCATACGAAGAATAGAAAGAAATTAATAAACAAAATTAAAGTTTGCGGTTATTTCTAATCTTAAGTGGCAAGTAAATGTCGACCAAGAATTAATTGAAAGAGATCACTGAAGCCACAAGACGTCATTACCCCGAAGTAGCATAATAGGTGTTACTATAAAGTCATACACATATGCAAGCTCAAAGAGCTATACTTGATACAGCTATGGATTTAGGACAACTTAAATAAGCTAACTTATGTTATTAATACATTTTACCACGGGAGGCAGAAAAACTTCAGAGTGAAAACTTTAAATAAAAACATACACAAAACTCACAAATTATAATAAAACGCAAACATGATTTGAAAATAAAACGATTAAATAAGAAATTACAACAGCTATGTACTAAAGTTTCAAATAATAATAATAACGAATATATAATGAAAGATTTCCCCAAACAAGATTTGCTTTATAACTGGAGTAAGGAAGAATTTAGTAAAGAGGAAATAGGACTGTTAAACAAAGCTTTGAAATTTGGAATTAAATAATTTGTGAATTTTGTGTATGTTTTTATTTGTTTTTAACATTACCTCACAAGCTAAGCTCAGAGAATATTTGTGAAAACTTTACTTAAACAAAATATATGTCTGTCATTGGGGGCCTTGTTCCAGAAAAATGTCGTAAAAAGTACAAAGATCTGTTCTTTAACATAAAAAAGGGAGAATTAAATAACACAAGCTAATTGGTGATAAACATCGCTTGGAGATATATCTATGCCACGAATAACATTTACTCTCTCATTCTAAACAGTACAATCTTTCGCTCTCTCTCTCTCTCTCTCTCTCTTTTGAGATAAAGTGTGTATGTCACATTGTTTACCATGTTTAAATAAGCTAACTTATGTTATTAATAAATTTTTACCACGGGAGGCACGGAAAAATCAGAGTGAAAACTTTACTAAAACAAAATATATGACTGTCATCTGGGACCTTGTTCCAAAAAAATGTTTTGTGCCTGAAAAATGTCGTAAAAAGTATTATAGATCAGTTCTTTGTCATAAAAAAGGGAGAATTGAATAACACAAGCTAATTGGTGATAAACATCGCTTGTAGTTACACTTTAAAAAAATGATGAGAAAGTTTTCATCCGTTGTTCTATAGTTTTTTGTTTCACGTAGATCTAAATAAAGACATGGCAATATTGTTGTAGAGAAATGCCAACATTTTGTTAATCCAAAACAAATAATGTTTTAAAAGTTAAACCTAATTTTAAATCTAGTTGTTTATATGATAGATTATTAAATAATTATTATGTACGTACACCAATCGAGTATATACAATTCATTATAAAAAAATTACAACTGTAAAATCCTGTTAATGATGATGGTTTAAGTGGCGAAACTGTAAAAGTAAATATTACTAAATTCTTACTGACTTGATATATTGGGAAGTTTCATAAGTAAATTTATAATAATTAATATTCTGTACCATTTTTTTTATCTCTGTCCAAATTAGTAATTGTGTTTTATAGGAAATCTACATTTTGCAATACAAGCAACTTTTATATGTTTCAAAATAATAATATTGTACAGTGGCCATTAGTTAGTAAACAATGTCGTCCACTATTGAAGTTCTGTTTTATTTAAATATAATGAACAAATTAATGACTGTACGAAATACAGTACTTTTACACAAAAATAGCATAACATTCAAGTGGATCGTCGAGCGTGCAAGCTGTTCAGTTTACGAGGATTGTTAAACGAGAAGTGTGTATAGACACTGGCTAAGGTCCTCACAAGACTTCCTTATTAAAGTGAAGTGAGGGGATGGAACCTGTTGTTATCCCCCCTGGGTGTCTCATTGTTTACCAAGATAGGATTGCATTGCAAGGAACATTTCTGTAATTGAATTGTTGAAGGAGTATACAGGACGGTTATTAATTACGACCGCCTTGCCATCTTGCCTTGGCAGTGTTGCCAGATTTATCGTTTCTTGTAGGTAGCGTTATTGGATTTATTATGAAATAGCGTTAGGGGGGGTGTTGATTCGAAATGTAAAGGTGGGTTTTTCATATCGTAAGCAAATCTCTCGAATTTTATTTTGCATTCTATTTAATTCTATTGCAATGTTTGTTTTTGTTAACATAATGAAACTACATTATACAACTTGCTACTATGTTTAAATATAATTATCAAATCTATCACTGTGTTGTCAAGTTCATCTTTTATTGCATATCTAGTTATGGAACAAAATTATCAAACATTTAAAAGTAGAGGATTATCCATCCTTAAACAAATTGTCACAAATTATCATAAACATTTACACCTATCGGATCTTAACAATATTTCCACTTAAATTATGATTTCTATTTAATATTTTTATGATTTACTTAAGCGTTTAGTTCAGATTTATTTTTGAATATTAATTACTAATTTTGGTATCATTTGGCAAAAAAAAATCATTTCTAACTGATATTTTTTCACTATTTGTAGTAACAAAGTACTACTTGGCAGAAGTAGTAATTTTAAAAAAAACCTCAAGTAGTACAACACTGAAAACGGCAAGTTTAATACGGATCAGCAATCCAAGATTACCAACGAGTAAACCGTCTTGTCCGTGACTCACAGCATTGAACAATGCAATAATCTAGAGCGAAATACGTGGCCTATAAAATATCAGTAAGTAGTGGTCCTTTTGCCAAGTGATACCAAAAGTAGTAATTTAAAAAAAGTCCCAAGGATTTGCATCACAAAATCTGCGAGTTTTAATATGGATCGGCGATCCAAGACTATCAACGAGTAGAGACTGTGAGCCTTGTCCGTGACTCACATCATTGAACAATTCACTATACTAGTGCAAAACCTGTCTGCTGTAAAATATCAGTAAGTAGTGGTTTTCTTGCCAAGTGATTCCAAAATTAGTAATTTAAATTTAACTCAAGATGTACAACACAAAAACTGCAAGTTTTTAATCTGAATGTTTTAATATTATTTTACTGAATTATTGAAAAAAAGCTAAGCTACTTCGAATTTTTTAGTCCCCAGAATTTTTTTTCCAATATGTATGTTACTTAAGTATATAACTTGATTATTGACTATTGAAATGTTTAAAGGCAGCGTTGCCACATTTACAGAGTAAAACCAACAAAATGTCCTAAATTAACAGGATTTAACCCTTTTTCCAAATTGCCAATGTAGAGGAGAGTCGAAATCGGTAAAACGTGTTTATATTAGTTATTACTTTTATTACTACCATATTACCAGGTTTTATTATTACTACCAGGTTATTACTACCATATTACCAGGTTTTATTATTACTACCAGGTTATTACTATCATATTACCAGGTTTTATTATTACTACCAGGTTATTACTACCATATTACCAGGTTTTATTATTACTACCAGGTTATTACTACCATATTTCACCTCTCTTCAAGTGGCGGCTCCAGTGGGTAGGCCGGGGCCAACTTTTTTGTGTAATTGTTAAAATCATTCCTAATTGTCAATAATTTACAAAGATCGAAAGAATTTATCTATAGACCTAAGAATTGTTATCTATAAGATCGAAAGAATTACTAATATTATTACAGCGAAATTTAGGATGCACCAAGCAACAATAAAATAACAAATTATCTCTCTTTTTTATATTTGAATACAGTTTTATACCTTTCCTAACATTTCAATTTTTTTTAAAAAATGTAATGTTAGGAAAATATTACAATGTTAGGAAAGGCAAAAATATGTATTCAAGAAATATTCCTAACAGAAATAAAGAGTATATTAAGTATTTCAATCTCTCTTTAGTTTAGGTATCTATTTGGCCTGAGGGTAAAAATAACCTCAAACACACATTTTAAATTTTAAACAATTTCTAGGTAGGGGTAGGGGTAGTCACGATTCCCCTAAACTGTGCCTACCCAAAAAATAAACCCTGCAGCCGCCCCTGCTCCCTTCACTCCGGTTGAGAGCATATCTACTCCTGTTGAACGACCCATCCCAAGCTATGGCATAATTTAACCTGTTCTCAGTTCCAGGCGATCATTTTGTGATTTATTTACTCCTTGCTAATTCCTCTTAACCACCCGAGCGTATTTCCTCATCCTTTTCCTTACATGGGATAACACTTTGTAACCCCGTTAGTGAGTAGGTGCGCTTCAGGTACCCGACTCCGTACACGTGATGCTGTTATCTCCCGCTGTATCCTGCACCGGGGGGTTTTATTTCTAAACCCTAATCCTGCCTAAATACACAAACATTTGCTATCCTTCTTAAGCAATATTCGCCTTACTGGTGGATCATATTGAAACTATAAAGCAGAAGGTGTTTGTCATTGATAAAAGTTTTGTTTTCACAGGTGAAAGGAAATATAAAACTATAAAATGCATCTGCTTTTGTCTCATTAGTTAAATAGTGTCGGAGTGCCTGGATCAATCAGAGTTAGGCATAATCACGTGATCTGCACAGTTCGTATTAGTTATGCACAATAATTCTGATCAATGTACTGAATCTAAACCCCTTCAACTAATTTATTACGTACAAAGGATTAATCACCCCCTTTACGTAAAATACAACCAAATTTGGATACAGACAAAACAAAAATTGGATTTCTCAGATTCAAGTTTGTAATCTACATGCACATATTCACTAAACAAAAATAATAAAAACACTTTAATCAAATGAAATGTATTCATAAAATAATTTCGCCTAATACATATACTTAGATATTAATATTTCCATTATGGAAATTGTAAAGTATATAGAAATCATTAAATATACATGTTATAACACCAGTTTAAAACAATAACTTTGTCTACATAGATACAAAAGAAATGTGTAAATAAAAATTAATGGGAATGGCCTACAGAAAAGAATATTTTACTCTGAAATGTACATTAGCAGGTAATACAGGTTTTAATATCTAGTTAATCTAGTTAATAATAAAAAAATGTGGTTAATCAAAGGTTTAATAATATCTAGTTAATAATAAAAGAATGTGGTTATTCAAAGGTTTAATAAAATCTACTTAATAATAAAAGAATGTGGGTAATCAAAGGTTTATTAGAATCTAGTTAATAATAAAAGAATGTTGTTATTAAAGATTTTAATATAATCTAGTTAATATTAAAATAATGTGGTTAATCAAAGGTTTAACAGAATCTAGTTAATAATAAAAGAATGTGGTTAATCAAAAGTTTATTAGAATCTAGTTACTAATAAAAGAATGTGGGTAATCAAAGGTTTATTAGAATCTAGTTAATAATAAAAGAATGTTGTTATTAAAGATTTTAATATAATCTAGTTAATATTAAAATAATTTGGTTAATCAATGGTTTAATATAATCTAGTTAATAATAAAAGAATGGGGGTAATCAAAAGTTTAATATAATCTAGTTAGTAATAAACGAATGTGGTTAGTCAAAGGTTTAATAGAACCTAGTTAATAATAAAAGAATGTGGGTAATCAAAGGTTTAATATAATCTAGTTAGTAATAAATGAATGTGGTTAATCAAAGGTTTAATATAATCTAGTTAATAATAAAAGAATGTGGGTAATCAAAGGTTTAATATAATCTAGTTAGTAATAAACGAATGTGGTTAGTCAAAGGTTTAATAGAACCTAGTTAATAATAAAAGAATGTTGCTAATAGAGGATTTAATAAAATCTAGTTAATGTAGTTATTATTGAAATAATATAATTAATAGAAAATCTTTATTTTATGTTGGAAAATTTACTGAATAAGAATTTCAACAAATTTATTAGAAATTGATCGGTTATAAAATTGCAAACTGTTTCTCAAACGCAGCTAAGGAAGGTTTAATTTTTAAAAAAGGAATCAAAATATATGATTCTTCATAATTATATTTAATTAATTAGAAGAGTCATTGGAATAAAAATTAATCAATATATTTAATAATTGATAAATATTTATTAAATTAATGTAGTTAATGATAAAAGAATAGGCCTATAGTTAATAAAAAATCTTTATTAGATGTTGAAAATTTACTGAGTAAATATTTAATTGTAATCTTTTGTATCAAAGTTGAAATCGGTTCTTCAGTTGCACCTAAGGAAGTGTTATTTAAAAAATTAGAATCAAAATATACAACCCTTTATCAATATATTGAATTATTTAGAATAAGAGTTATTGAAATATAAATAGATTTGTATACTTATTAACTGATAAATATTTATTATTAATATAAATTTAATAATAACATTAGACAAAGTAACATAACTTCGTGATAACAAAAAATCAGCTGTCGCCTGAAATCATACGTCATCACTAATTTAAGCTAACATACAAAACGCGTACCGTGACTGTTTCTCTCCTGCTAAACATATCCAACGAAAAGACGTTTTACCTTAATATTTTTGTCCCTCTAAATTGACACAACAAAAGCAGTAAAAAAAAGTCATTTCAAAGATGTAATCATCATTTTTATTTTAATATTTTCATTTAATATTGTAGGACACAAATTTTATTTATTATTTCATATTAATTTAGAAACCAATAATTTTTTATATAGGCCTATATTAATTTTTTTTATAAACATGCGTTCGCAATATTACTTAACCTTTATTGTGTGTATGTTTAAATTTCGCTGAAAAAATATGTCTCCTTTGAAAATGGCTTTTAAACAAAATGTTTATCAACCCTTCCCTATCTTACACAGCGTCCCCTTCTCTTTGACAAAGAAGCAATCTTTTATTTCTTACAGGGACAAATTAGGAACGGAATACTTCGTTAAAACAAGATCCACCCCCGCCCCTAAATAATAATTTACTCAAAGAAGAGAATATATTTTATATTAGACAAGTACTGACTTTGATTTATTTCGTGCTGTTAGTACTATGAGGGGGTTTGGGGGGGGGTTTAGGAAATATTTTACTAATTAAGGGATTATTTGAAATTGTTATTCTTTATTTTATGTCAGCAAACCTCACACCTGTTTTTTTTTATAATTAACTGCGAATAAAGAAAATCTTATCTTCTTCCATGTTTATGTTTACTGCTAAAAGTAGCCGCTTTTTACTTTAATCCAAACAGGAATTAAAAAAAAGAGTACTTTTTACTGTTTTAATCCCATTAGAACGCTCTTCTTTTTCTAATACCTTGATGGCTTCCTCAGTTATGGCTTCTGGTTGTGGACGTATTTTTTTAAAAATAGTCTTATTTTCCAAAATAATGCATTTTTATTTACCAATTCGTCACTCGTATGAAATTGTTTAGAATGAAAGGAAAATTGTTTTAAATAATCAAGAAAGTTTGTTTAGTATAAAGACGTTTCTAAGGCCATTGTTTTGTCCTTTTCAAGTCATTATTCAACTTATTACCGAAAGATAAAACATCGACAATGTCACATCAAAAATTTCAATGTCAAAACTGTTACTATAGGTGACATTGTCGTTTATTTTTATTTATGCCACTACTTTTAATAATGACTCGAAAAAGACAACATTCAGTTGTCTTTTCTACAAACATAATCCTAATTAATAACCTTTCTCGATTCGTTAAATCAACCGTCTTTTAATTTTACACATTTTAAACTTACAAAACCTCTTTATAATGGCTGCTGAGTGACCTAATAGAAAGAGAACTTGACTATTATGCTAAAAGTTCTAGGTTCGATCCCCGGTAGCGCCAATGACTTTTTTATATTCTTTTCGGTTTCTAGGTACAACCTACGATAAGAGTGTCAGGATATTGATGGGAGCTTGAAGCACAAAGGTGCCAATATATATTCTTTATATTATTTAGCCCGAGTGTAGTTGCTCTACTCTGTTTCTCAGTGAATCCAATGGAGTTAAGGCCTCTTTATATAAACTGTCCTCTTTGGTAAGGGTATCAGATATTAAACATAACGAGAGAGCTGTCTAACGTGTCCATTTTGTCTTTCTAACGTGTAATATTTGTCTTAAACCTTAAATCTCATGTTAGTGTTAGAAGAAAAAAGTTTGAATTTTACCGGTTTTTAAAATATAAAGATTATTGTCTAATTAGCAATGGATTTATTAAATACATTGTGATAGGACGTCTTTAGGGGCAGGTTTGGGAGAGTGACGACTCGGTAATATCTGCAGTAAGCGGAATACGTTTTAATGAGCTTGGAAATGACTTTGAGAACTGCCTTTACTTTTAACCTTTACTCCGTGCTACGCCCCTATAATAATGAAAATCAGTTATTCAACAATTTCTACTTTAAAGTCTAATTCTTATCTCAGTGTTCTTTACTTCCTTCCTGAGTCCCTTCACTTATTGTCCTTTTCAATTAGGTCTCTCATTCCTTCTCTCGCAAAAGTTTCCATCTTCTCTTTTCTGTCAGTTCTTACGCATTTCGAATTTCCTCTAACTTCAATCCCATAATATTATAACTTGGAAAGCATAAAGCAAGAGAAAATTTCTACTTGTCAAATTTGAGTTCAACTTTTAACAGGACTTTATATTTTACTTATAAACATTCTCTGTTTCGTAAAATAAAGAGTTGCTGGGCTTATAATTGAAATATATTTACGAAAAACCCGCCGAAATATAACGGTACTGTTGGCGTTAAGTTTTTCATGAATTTATTTTAATTACAGGTCTTTATATGACGACGTTCATACGAAAACAAAATTGCCAATCGCCTTGGACAACAAAACTCACAAACTTTGTTATAAAAATAATTATTCATTTGGATATACCTATGTTACAATAATAATTGTGCAAAATATTGGCTTTAAGACTGATTCATGCAATTCCTTCTATTAGCTCACACTCTCTTGATATTTATCTTGTACAAATTTTGAAACGTTAATAAAATACGCTTTTATTCATCTAATCAAGTTCAAATACATTTTTTTTAAACTATAGTGGATGACAATTGATGTTATTACAGTTTTTCATATATTTATTCATTATTTCAATTTTTTTAAAAAATGTTTAAATTCAGCTCTTTGGCATTGAATCAACTTCCCAAATTCTGAAATCTATTACTTAAAGACCTATATGACATTATAAGAGAAAAGTTCTTTGCAAAATTGAAGCATTATAGACTGATGGATAGAATGAAAAATTATAGACCACTATCAGCTTCTTAAATCGGAAATGAAAAAGGAAATGAATAAATAGTAACAAACAAAAATATTAGTGTAATACCACTTAGTGTATAGAGAGGGAAATGGAAAATTGCAAGTAAATTCGTGTTTTATTTTGCTACTTAATATTGGTATTCTGTCAGCTGAATATAGGCTACATATTTATATTAATTGTAATTATAAAATAAAAAGTAACTAAAATAGGATGTTTTTTTAATATTACTTGTTTTTATAGGAACTTTGTAAAAACGTTACTACAAAAGTAACTTATATACTTATTAAAAGTATATACTTATGTTTCTTACAAAAGTAAAATAATAATAACTTTGTATTTCAAAACCAAGGAAACCTTTGTATAAAATAACTGCACGGACTTTTTAATTTTTTAAACTTTCCGACAAGTAATAGACAACTCGAATAACAATCTAAATACAGTTTTTAAAATATGAAATTATTTATTGTACTTATCAAAATATAAGAATAATTTATGAAAATACACTGCGATATTCCTACAGTACTTTTTTACAAGTAGTTTCTAATTAACGATTGAATTATAGTAGATATCGCTACAATAGTAGAGCCTCGATTATCCGAAGTAATATCTCGGGTAATTGAAAACTCGGATAACACGGACTTTGTTAAATAGAAAAACACTTGTATACTGCTGAAATAAATAAACACTTGGTCAAAGATGGCACATACTGAGTTATTAGAAAAACCGACTTGGTTGTTTATTACTAAGTATTCCTAACATATTGAACGAAAATGTTATTTAATTATTTTTCTTAATTAAATAAACTTATCTTTACTATTTGCAATTTTCTGTTATAATGTTTGTTTTTATTGAACTGAAAATAATAACTTGAGAGAAAATAGGAATGCGAGCAAAATCAGATTGTATTTTGTACTTTCACACTAAACCCGTGCAGACGCAACGTAAAAACTGACGTGCATTCCTAATTAAATGAACAATTTTTTTTTTTAAAGCCACCCCTAAGTGAAGAGGTAGACATGGTGTCCATCGAGTCATTCATTAAACCATCAAGGGTTGCGAAGAGCACTCTAATCAAAATGCGAGGGTAAAAACCTCTACAACCCCTTTGTATCTCCCCACTCTGTGAATTATTGATAACTTGATATATCCACCGATCGATAGATATGAACCGGTTGAGCTGTACTAGAAACGATTTCAGTTTTTTTTCATCTACCCACCCTTCATCCCTTGTCACCAACCTTTGATAAACATTCAAAAAAACCCTAACGAATTACAGAGCTTTGTGTTGTATGCTCTATGAATAATATATCTTTTATGCGGCGTTTTTTACCCTTTATCTCTAAAAAATATTGCTATCAATTTATGTTTGACGGTTTTCAGGGCGATTCGGCGTTACTTCAAATATGGATTAAATTTAGATTTCCCGAATTCTGTATTTTGCGAAACATTATTTATTGTCAGGAAATGTATTGGTGTTCGGTTCGTCCAATAAATAAAAATAGTTGATACGAAGAAATCACTGGCCACAATACTGAAATCGCCCCATTGCGGAAGTTCATACGAACAAAGAGAGAAATTTCGATTTTTTAAGTTGTTAATCAAATGTTTTTCTCATGTTCTTGTCACGATTTTATAGGTTATGTACATTCTTTTGGTTTTTATAACACTGCCATGATTATCGGCTTTTGCTATTGTTTTCGTGAGTGATAACACACAGATACACTAGATATTTGTTTTCATACTCGTTTTGAAAAACTAAAAATGGGTTCATAAAGACTGTACACTGTATGAAAAAACGAGGGGAGGTTTTCATACAATAGGTGGAAATACTGTTGTATTTTCATGTAATAATCTTACAATATCCAACGAACCTGCCTATCAATTAAAATTATTTACTATAAATAAAAATCTGTGTGGTTAATATGTAGTTTCTTAGGAGCCGCCGCGGAATAACGTTACGTTTTTCAAGCAATTATACATTTTATCCGCTGTTTGAAAATTTAAAATACATGGTACTCATAATACTGCCTATAGATACATAATTTCATGTAAATTTAGTAAATAGAACCAATAGTATGTTAATTTTCATCTAACCCAATAACAAAACAGTATATTGACATATTAGAAAATAATTTAATTCAACTTACTAGTAAATATATTTACTTCCTTACTTAGTAATTATACTATATTATACTTATACTATATAATATATTAGTATATTTGAAAGTATAGAAATTGGCATTTAAAAATGGTTTAAATATAACCTTCAAATGACGCCTAAATGAGGACGAAAACAGTTAATCTACCGATATGGATGACTTCCAGAAATCCTCGAGACAGGTCGATGAGAGGAAGAAGTCAGAGCTCATATAAAAGCTATAGATATATAGAGAGCGAGAAATCGTAACGTATTCTTTTTTTTATTCCTAAGTTACGACGTTACGTTCTGCCTAACAGCGTCCACGTATAGTTTTTGTTATTTTCTGTTCCACAGTAAGTTACAATATAAGAAATACAAATGTTTCCAGGCATAACGTTTCTATACGGAAATGAAACTAGTAAAGGAAATCCTCATTAAAATGATAGCCTACTTATAGAAGATGTGCTTTTTTAAACATGTATAAGGTTGTTTACACATTTACATCGTTTAGCATTAGTTTTTATTACCTTGCTTACTAGAGAAAATACGCTTAAAGAGCTTACATTTGGAAAATGAATCTCCTATTTAGGCAAGATTTTTTTCTTTCGTTACGTGCTTCTGATACATATACGCCTTGTACAAAAATATTTCAGAGTTAGGGTTACCTAATCGAAAATTGTTTTAAAGTATTACAAAGTAGCCTGTGAAACGTTTGTAGGGGTATTCCCCTATAGCTTAAGCGGTAATGGAATTCTAAATTACATTTTTACTTGCTTTTTTGTTTTTTGACTCTCTGACTTCCATCAGTTACCCTTTGTGAAAATCTTCTACGTCTCACGACTATAACATAACGCATATTTGTTTGGTTGATGAAATTGTAAAAGTTGTCGCTGTTTTAAAACGATTGTGGTGGCTTGCATGAAGTGAAAGATGAAAGTTGATAATTTTGCATCTAGTGAAAGTTATGAAAATAATTAAATAACACTATTATAATAATAGTTATTTTACAAAAAAAATCAGTCAGTGAGAAAGCAGGAATTTCAGCTTCATTTAAGTTAAATTTATAATTGGTTAATTTTTATAATTTTTCTCTCAGTAAGTTTTTATAAATTTACTTCAATTATAATTTTTTCAAGTGAAAATTTTACGAACTTAAATAATATTATTATTTTACCAAGATAATAATAATATTAAGTATATACTATTTTCGTTACAAATGCTTGCGGTGATGTTAATTTCAAATGACATTTTAAGCTAGTTCATAAATTTTAATACCAATCAAAATTTGTTAAAATTTTTTTTTTTTGAGAAATGGAAATTTTGGATGGATTTATTAAGTTTTAATGGATTGTATAGCTATATGTTAAAAAATTATTGTTTTTATAACTTATCAAATTTACACGTATACAAAATATACGAGTAATCCAATTCTACGATTATTATTATTTTTGTTTAATGGAATTACATATTTTTAAAAATTTATCGTTTCTGTAGTTTACATTTTTTTCTAGTTGAATATTTTAAACCAAAAAGCGTATGAATTTTGAATATTCTTTTATATTTTCAAATGAATTATTTGACATTATGTAACATTATATAAATGTTATTTATAACATTAGTAATATAACATATATTTCTAAATATCTATCAATCAATTTTTTTTAAAAAAAGTATTAATTATGATTCTCTTTATGTGTTAATTGTGTTCAAACCTCAAGGTATTTATAGCTGTCATAGATTTGTTAAGAACTCTCATTCATATTGATATAATGTTTTAAGTTTCTGCAATTCATACATTAATATGTTGAGTATAATTGTTTTCTGGTATTTCTAGCATTGTCATTATTCTTGCATTTCTCTTATTGTAAGCAAGAAGTACTTCAACAAGAATTAATGCTATGCAAGGAATGGCAAAAATCTATATTACTCAACGTATTAACCCTTTTTTATAAATGTATAATATAATTTGCATTTATTAAACTTTTTAAAAACAACTTTTATTGGAAAGAATGAATTGTTTTTAAACGTTGTATCTAATAAACAAAATTTAAAGAATTATATAACTGTTCAGAATTGATTTTGAGGCAATCAAAAGTATTTGTTAACATTTGTTTACAATGTTTTCAATAATTATTTGTAAAAAGGACGAGCAATGTCGATATCACTGTTACAAGAGTAACTCCTTAATAAAATAGAAACATCCATGAGCTTACGAGTAATAAAGTTGTAATGCCATTCAGGAAAGAAAACCCCAATATCGACCCTATTGTTTAAATATCCCACAGTAAACTAGACATCCATTAGTTTAAGTAGGCAAACTAACTTCCGTGCTTAATTGTTGTAGAGTGGTCGTTATTATTTACACGGTCAATGGACACTCCTATATCACGAGCCACCCTGTAGAGCAGCTCTTTATAGCTGGTCGCCAGCACAATACATTACCTTAGCCAACTGCGGTGACTAATAAATTAAAAAACAATGCCACTGCCATCGCTA
The DNA here is from genome assembly GCA_036971475.1 of Prosapia bicincta. Classification (NCBI taxonomy): domain Eukaryota; kingdom Metazoa; phylum Arthropoda; class Insecta; order Hemiptera; family Cercopidae; genus Prosapia; species Prosapia bicincta. Next base: position 79,635,376 of record JBAIZL010000006.1, on the reverse strand, counting down.
TTAAGCGTTTCTCGACAAAACTTTCCTTCTACGCTAATTACTTTTCTTACCATTACTTCTTTTTCTTTTTCTGAAAAGTGGAAGAAAAAGCAAAATAATTTTCCCCGTCTCTAAAGTAATTTATCTATGTTAAAAAGTATCTTAAAATTATCAACTTAACATAGTGTGGTGTGTTTTCATATTAGTTATTGTCTATATGTGTTTTATTAAATCCTATTCCAGGGAACTTAGAGGTAATATATTGTCATTATCTTACTTCAAAGGATAACCTCTAAAAATGACATTTGACTTTCCGAATGAAAACAACTAACGTTGTTTGTTATTTTAAGTTCAGAACACAAATACTGTGACCACTCTATCTATAGGAACGAGTCAGGAATAACATTAATTACAGGGTAAATAGATGAATGAACTTTACTCTGGCTCTTCTATGAAAACTATGGTTCTTCTGTACCCAGGTCTCTTCTAGAATATTCGGTTTTGTGAAAAAACAGAGATTACAGCGATATAACCTCAATAATAAATATTCTCATAATAGGTTTAGTCATTTTGCAGTGAAAATTTACCTTTGCGTGATTAAATAATAACTAACAAAGGTTTATTATTATTTAAATAGTAATAATCAAAAGCGTTTCAATAGCAAAGTTATCATCAGTGAACACAACTATACAAATTCTCAATCATAGCTGTTATAGTCTAGAATTCAACTTGTACTTATACACTTTGTCGTTGAAAATAAATTATTCAATGTGTCACTATTTAATTATTAAAATTCTCTCAGAATTTAAGTTCAAATTTATGTGTTTTTTGTGTTCCATTTTTATTAAAAAGAATTAATGTTTACAATACTTCCCGTTTTTTAATATAAATTTTTTTATCAATTGTGTAACTATGAGTGAAGAACTCTAATTGATACCTCCTAATTCAAATAGAAATTATTTTAAACTTACCCTCTGTATTTTAACTATGTTTACTTCCTTTAAAGGTAGCCATCCCAATAATCTTAATTCTAAATGTGTTTATTTACTATCGTAATGCTCAAGCTTATGTATTGCAGTATAACAGTTTTTAAAGTAATAATTATGTTTGGTAACGATCAACAAATACCAACATTACTCTTTTTACTAAACGTTTTTGCTATAGTTTTACATTAAAATAAAACTATGAGTATAGAATCTATAATAAATAATTAATTTGAGAACCACTTTAATAAACAAAAATATCTTTTCAAAACTAAAATTGTTTTTCAGCTGTTTAATATACCATTTTGAAATGTGTCAGTTGAAAAACAATTTATGTGAAATTTTATTCAATATTTAATCACAGTTACTTTTAAAACATTGTAAGCATGTCTGAGCGTGGAGCGTAGTATATATAATATTACACACAAATATTCTTCAAATAACAGTTCCGAAAAAGGATACAAAATCAACGGTATAAATTAGGAACTCCCCAGGGTATGCAAATGTAAAGAGCGCATTCTGTCGGCGGGAAGCGAGACACGACTTTAGTTTTAACTTAATTTACTTCGCAAGGATGCTGAAACCCGATCCTTTTCCAACATTAAAATAAGAGTAGAAACTGATGTTCTGTCCTACGACGAGAGCCAATTTTCAGATTACGGATTTATTCGTTCTCTTTGCAGCTTCTTACTTACTTAATCTATTAAAACATTGAACATTATTATTGTCAATTCTTGTAAATAATTTTACCAAGTGCAGAATTCTCGTTTTGTTTATATTGTTTTGAAAAAGTGTCTTTTTAGATCACTTTTGTTACCGGTAAATGGTTCGCGTTTCCCACTGACAATAAATTGCCTATGCAGCGCCGTGATTTGTATGTTTTAGTCTGCAGTGCCATTTGTGTTCGGTCAATTTTATAACTACTGTATGTTTATTGTAAAAATACCTATCTTCTAGATTTATTGTTTTTAGATAGAGATTTACTACATCAAAAGAAATTGAAACTAGTTAAATATTACTATACCGTTTTAAATCTAATAACTTGATTGAAAAAAGAGGCCACCATTGTTGCTACTAAATTAAGTTCACTCAAAATATTCAGTTGATAGTTACTGGTATTAAATTATTGCATATAGGCTTAAATTAAAACTAAATTATAATCCAGCATACTTTTATACCATAATTTTAATTAATAATGCTATTTAAAAGTCTAAATATACAGTTTTTCCTTCGTTAAGATTTTTGCTTAAAACATATTTATAATTTTAAAAATCTTCATTTATAAATCTGAATAAGATATTTTACAAAATGTTTTGAAGTATATTAGCCACTAAAATAGATTTACTATATTAAGAGTTTTTTTTTATAATATCTATCCAATATTACTCGTCTGAAATACTGAATACTTACTTATCATACATGGGTTAAAAAATTAAACACAGGTTTCAAGTTTTAAATAATTAATTTTTCTAATGTACGTTTTAAAACCAGGTAGTAATTATTAGAGGAACTGTCTTGAAGTTCTTAAATTTATCATGGCCAACTATCCTTCTATTGGTACTTCCCACTCTGTACTGGTTATTAAAGACGTGCTGTACTTGAGGTAGAGTTAACAAATTCATAAGTTAGAATAATAAATACATTGTACCGTAAATTACATAAACATGAAGACCTTCATGTAGAAAATAATGATAGTAACAAATGTTAAAAACATCTTTACCGACATCACTAACCATCAAAGGGTCAGAGATGAAGCAAAGTAAAAATCATAATTAATTTTTTTATTCAATGTAGTTGTGACCTCCTAAAGGTTTTTTTGTTAGAAAAATACGAATAAAGATTTTATAAATTAATTCAAATTAATTCTAATCTAAACACACAAACACACACACACACATACACACAAACACAATCACACACACACACACACACACACACACACACACACACACTCACAAATAGTTCTTTGCTCAAAAGCTAATGTTCCACAGATATAATTCTATAAACAAACTATTCCAAAATGTTAAATACTTGAAATTTAGTAAGTTACTAAAAAAATAGTAACATTCCATAAAGTACAATTTGAAAACTGAGTTACACTCAGAAATGTGAGTACCATATTTGTTTTAAATATTGCAAAATATATTGTCATTTTAACATATTACAATTATAAACAATATTTTACAAGACCTGTATAAATGTTTTGTCTACTCAAAATATTGTAAGTTCTTATTACACTTTTATGAGAAAAATCAATTCATAGAATAAGTATTTTTAAATTAAAACACAACATACAACAAAAAAAAACTTTTGTTATACTCACTGATATTTATTGTACAGATATTTGGAAAAAACTGATTCATTTTAACTAAGAACCCTTTAAAAAATCGTAGAAAATTAGATAATGTTGTACCTAAAAGAACAAGGCTGGAGTGTATAAACAATGAAATCCCGGATAGTAGTATATCTTGGAACAGTGACGATGGACCCTGAAAGTGCAATTATATATATAAGCCCAAAAATGTTATCAATGCTACAGAAATCCCATTAGTTCATCCCATCACAGCCAACAGAATCCGAACAGAACATTCTAGACGAAATTAACAATCTTTTTATAAATGTAAAATGATTTTCTTCATGGTGAAACATTTTAGTATTCATATAGTTCTCATACGTAAAATATAGCAGTAAAAACCTATACTAATTTATCTAGTTATAGAAATATCTCTGAAATACAAATAAAAAGGTGCTAGATCTTAAAAATTTAAAGTATTTGAAAAAATACTCCCACTTTCAAAACATAACCAAAGTCATAAGGTAGCCATAGTAGCTTTATAATCATAATTATAGTATATAATTTGATATAGTAATTTTGTACCGAATTAAAGAAAGAGTTATTCATAAAATAAGGTTCCCCTAATGTTTAAACATAGTAAGCTTTATTTTTGTTCTTAATGTAATACATCATTTTAAAGCTTAAAACACGCTATTTTTCCACATAGCCACAGTTTCTGTCCAAACACTTTTCAAAACGATGCTCCAACTTGTCTATCCCCATGTTATAGAATTCTGACGCCAAACCTTTGAGGAATCGAGTAACCTCTTCTTTGACTTCATCAACGGTACTGAAGCTTAAGCCCTCCAAATGTTCCTTTAATTTTGGGAATAAATTATAATCACTTGGGGCTAGCTCAGGACTGTAGGGGGATAACAACAGTCCAACCAAAATTAGTCATCAGTTCTTAAGTTTGGTGTGAGAAATGAGGTCGAGCGATATCATGGATAAGCCTCACACCACTGGACAATCTTCCTCTCCGGCGGTTCTGGATCGCAAGTCTCAGTTTTCTAAATGTGTCGCAATATCTGTCGGAGTTAACTGATGTTCCACGAGGCAAAAAGTCGATTAAAAGCAGGCTCTTCCTGTCCCAAAACACAGTTGCCATGACTTTCCTAGCAGACTGTATTTGTTTAAACTTCTACGGCTTCGGGGAAGTTGAGTGACGCCATTCACGTGATGGCTGCTTGGTTTCGGAGGTAAAGTGAAACGCCCATCTTTCATCGCCTGTCGCAATGGAATCCAAGAATTCATCTTTGTTGTCTTCACATTGTTGCAAAAACTGCTAGGAGCACTCGACACGTTGCTGTTTGTGGTTTTCCTTAAACATTGGCAGTACCCTCCACGCACACACTTTGTGATAGCCTAATGTTTTGGTTAAAGTGTTATGAATTGTGGTGTTGGAAGTCTCAGGAATACGCAAAGCAAGTTCGTTAATATCAATCCTCTGATCGTCAAGCAATATTCTTTCAACTTTATCAACAATTCCGCCTGAAACTGAACGCCTTCCGCTCCGGTCTTTATCATGAATTTTCGTGCGGCCTTCACTGAAATCTCTACACCATTTGCGAACATCTTGAACAAATATACTCTTTCCCCTATAACCTTTTATTAACTGACGATGAATGCCAATAGGTGAAATCCGTTTTGAATTTTTTTAAAACTTATCACAGCACAAATTTTGCAACTGGCGGTAACAAAATTGTGGAGCTCCAACTTCGAAGGCTGCTAGCCTGGCACAGAGCAATGTAGCGAGGCGGAAGTGGTGGAGATAGAGAGAGGGGGAGTTGATAAGTAAAACAGTGTTACCACATTTCTTCTACCACGTCGCATTCTTTCTTACCAGCATAGGGAACCTTATTTTATGAATTACCCTGGTACAATACACCTATAAAGTATAGGTATAATCCATAGGATTAGTTATAAAGAAATAAAGAGTACTTACGTAGGCTAACCGATTGATGTGTGAAGTGGCCTCCATCATTTTACGTTTAAACTGAACTTATCTATTTTACGTCCATTTTATTACGAGCACCTAAGATATTTGTTAATCTTAATGGAGGCCATCAGTCAACTATCTTACTACAGACAATTTCTCATACAAACCCTACGTTGCAATATTTTATTTATTAATTTTTTTATAACAAAATCTATCCTAACCAAATATTTTGTAGCTATAATTTAACACAGACATATTTCAATGGTGGTATAACGTACCTCGTTTGGCTAAAGTTTTTTGAGTGACTACAGTGTGAGATTATATATATATATATATATATATATATATATTTATTTATTTATTTATTTATTTATTTCATTTATAAAAACGTTTTGGCAAATCAGCACTAAATTTCATTACGAATTTTTGCAAACCATTATATTTGTATAACGAAACCTATTTTGGGTATTTTGTTTATATAGTAATATAATATAATCATATAATAATTTAGTATAACATAGTGCAACGATTTCTAAAACACTATTTGATAAAGGAATAAATTTAATTTCAAAATTATTTGTCCCTTAACAGTGACATTATGTCTCTGTGAGGATAAAAAAATATAACACTATTTCTGGTTTGAGAAATTAGTTTTTTGTGTTTTAGAATGTATTAAGAAAATACATTACATAGTCTTGGAGTCTTTGTCAAGTATAATATAAAATTATGGACATTATTATTGCATTATTATTGTGATAGTAATAAAATCTACACATAATTTCGTTTAATGGCTTCTGGCATCTTTTGAATTACCCAACTCTATTGGAATGAAATCAGTGCTTTGAACAGGGAAAAACATGTTCCGAAGTGTCAAATTCACTAAAAATAGATAAAATATAAAAAAGCTTCAAACAACGTTCTTTTCAAAAACATCTTTTCTCAAAATATATGATTTTTTGTTTCAATAAACTTAATTTATACTGCCCAATTAAATTATTTTCACATAGGTATAAAAATATTATTCAAAATGTTCACTTTTCATTTAAAATAAGAAGCAAGACGATTATGCGATGAAGTCAAATTTTAAAATTCTACTTTTTTTACTCCAATATAACTTAGATACAACTCCAATATAACTGGCCTAGTACTAGCCCTACTATGGGCCTACACCTACTACTAGGCCTAACTACTATAAAGGTAAACCCCCTCGTTCCTAGAAACATTTTGCACAGGCAAGTCGTTGCTTACGCTCTTCAATCTAACCATAAAAAACACATTACAATTATTTCATTTTCTGTCATGGATTTGTTTTGATTCTCAGACAAGGTGAAGTTCAGTTTTTCTTTCCGAAGACTCGAATAATGACTATTATGAGTAACTAACACATGGCTGTTTGTGATTCTTATGGTTTCAGTTCAACAAATGAAAGTTTAGTATTTTTACATTATCTTTTTCTAAAATCTTAATAAGTATTTCTAAAAACCTAAAGCACTAATTACTTAAAGATCGTAAACTATTTTTTCTTAAAAGAGTATTATATTAAATATTTTTGACATGTTTTGAAAAAATCTAATTTAAATAAGCTAAATAGAATCAACTAAGAGACAATCGTTAGTTTTATTATTTAAACAAAATGTATAATTTGTATTTAAATATTAAAAATAAGTTTCCCTTAAAATGTTAAATACTACGAGATTATAATTTTTTCAGAGGTTTTTAAACAAATGTAATTTATATTGACGATATCTATATTAAAAAAAGGAAACAACTAAATATAATATACATTATTTTTTCCTTAAAATTTCATAAGATATTTTTGATTGAATTTCGATCAATATTCTTTTTATTCTAGTTGTTTTATTTTTTTAAATGCCTTATAATTTATTATTTATATACTATAGATTATATTCCATTAAAATGTTATTAAAAACAATTTAAAATTTTGCCCAATTTTAAACAATATCTAATTTATAGAATCCTATCTATGAAGAATATTTATATTAAAAAAAAAAAAATTTATATATTTAATTTTATATTTTAATTAAATATTATGTACTCTATTTTCCCAGGAAAATGTTATGAGAAACTTTATTTAAATCTAATTTGTTTATATTCCAATTGGGATAAATAATTTTTACATTTTGTAAAAATAGATTATTTTTTTCATAAAAGTGTTATATCCAATTTATTTTAAAATCTGAACATTATTAATGGATGAGATTACTAATCGGTTGAAAGAAAAAAACAGAAGTACTAGTAAAAAAATGAAATATTGAAGGTTTGACGTAAGTCGTTATTTTAACTTTGACTTAATAGCTGAATATTTTAATATAAAATATTATTGTTGATCAGTTAATTTTGTTGACAAGATAATTTTTAGAGTAATTGCACTCAAATTGTACCATTGTTTTAATATTGATTTAACTGTAACTAATTTAAAAGATTATTTAAATAATCCCTCGAAAGGAAGGTAGTTTAATATAATTCAGGAAAACGAGTGAATAAATTAAATTATAAATGTAAACAAACACACACTCAGTGGCATTGTATTTGAAATTTTAAAATTATTAGACATAATAAAACAAAATTTAAAAGAATCCTGTGTTTTACTACCATATAGTTTTGTAATTTTTACTAGACAGTAAAATGTGTTATATTTTTTTTCTAAAATGAGGATAAAAAAATATGTAGTAACTACCTACACAAGCTACATAAATTATTTGTGTAACAACTTGACAATTTCGGGAAGCAGTATAGTAGTCGAAATATTAATATGTGTTTTACTGTTTGTACACTTTCTACTAATTAGTTCATTTTACTACCTAATATGAATATAGTCTTTGCTCTGTCTATTCGTTTCTTCGCTCCGTCTCGCTATAAATCTTATAGCTTTGTACAAAGATTTTTTTATTATCAGAGCCACAGATAAAGAACAGAAGATAGTAAAAAGATTGCTAAAATTATAATAAAGATTTGTCACTATTTTTTATTAATACATAAAATACTTTACTAAAACCCAACATACTGAAGCTTCTCAATAGACGGCCCCGCGCCAGTTCTGTGTATTGTTCAGTAGTTAATATGTTATCTATGATCATAGATTGTGTATTAAATTAGTGTTTTATATTATTTCTTTAGAATTAGTGCTATATTGGAATCATGTTTGTCGTTTAGCATAACTTTTTATGAAAGTTACATTTTTTCTTATCTTTAGTTTTTTATTTTTGATGTGTAAAAACTGTATATAATTGTGTGTGTTGATGAATGTGTGCAGTGTGGTTTGTACATCTGTCTACATTGTTATATGTTTTTAATGTTTTTGACGTGTATCATTATGCCTGTTTGCCACAAGAAAGGTGAAAACATCATTTGTGATTCTGAAACTCCTGACGTTTTTTTTGGCTCCTAAGTATTTTGAATTTTTTTGTCGTTTCACAGGTTTTACTGCTACTATTTTATCTGTTTTATATCTTTGAACACTTTTTATGCCATAATGTCTTACATATTCTTCGCCTTCCATATATTGATAGCTTTAAAAGCTCTTTTCACCTTGAAACATAAATCTACAAACTATACCAGTAACCTAATTTTACACTACTTAACTAAGTGAATACGTAACTGCGTACGTGCTAACGCGTTTCAAAACGATCGTTTCTTTTTCGAAGCTAACCTTCTACATCAAGAAACTTCTATACCAGTAAACTTATGTAATAAATATCATTTTAAGGAGTTACCTCTGATTTGAGTAACTAGAGAAATAGGTTTGTATAAGAGTATTATATTAAAAATAAAAATAACTGTTTATAAAATCTTTATTTATTATTGTTATTAAATAATTATACACGATTATAGTTTAGGTTGCAAGTAAATGTATTTTATTTTGTATGAAGAAAAACGTTTAAAACCATTAACTAAGGTTTTTATTGTGCTCCAGTTATTGTATTACAAAGCTAGCGTTACTGTGCTCCAGTTATTGTATTGCAAAGCTAGCGTTACTGTACAGTGTTGCCAAAACCGGAACATTTACGCCCGTCTACACTAAATCAATAATACAAACGTGTAAATAATACAAAAAAAACTTAAAACCAAAGTTCATGTCCATTACGAGTGTCTGGGGGATGATTTTCCCATCCACTGTGCATCGGTTATAACGCCGCTACAAATGTACAAATTACTAACTCCCGGCAGTCCATTAATCGCCTAGGGGATGAAACCACCCCAATTCCACCCCTCACCCTTCCGCGATATCTCTAATCCTTACTACCACTATTTATATACATGTTGAAAATATGTTAGGATTAATTTGAATATGTGGTGCAAGTGTGAATTTGTACGTCAGGGAGGTAAGCGGGATATTTACGTAAGGGATGAAATTTATGGAAATGTGGAACTATGTTTTCAGGATGTGTAAAATTAATGATGAAATTATTTAATCAATTAGAATGGAACAGGGGTATGTAATTTTATTTCACGTACATGAGCTATTTCATGTGACTATTTTTTTAACATTTTTTAATTGGTTAGTTTTTGTTTAGTCAAATCAAAATTGTTGTTAAAATATCTTGTGTTTCTTCTTTAAAGTATAATATTACGCAGAAGAGAAACTCAATTTACATTATTTGCGTTTTAAAAGAAAATCACAACGAAATTAATTGTTTCACAATAGTCTCGCATTTATGGTCAGGTAGGATTTTTTCCTAGATGCCCGGAAATGTACTGTACCTCTATGCATAAGCGGCATTGTTCTCACTGACTGGGTGTCTGAAGATTAGGAGTGGAAACTATTAAGCTAGAAACCTGGTATTTTTTAGTATCCTAAAACATTTTGGTATAGAGGAAAACTATCAAAACATTTTGAAAAATGTCATTAAAAAAAGTAAAAATTTAAAAAACCGTTACTGAAAAGGAATATTTAGAGGTTATACCTATATGTTCAGAAGCATTTAATAAAGTTACTTAATGTTAAACTTTAAAAACTGTAATTTTCAACAATAATGTTTTCGATTCAATATCGTTTTGTAAAGATTTATATTAATACAGTTTAGAGACCAATTTTTTAAAACTTTTTAGCCAAAAGGTTCTAATTTTTTGCCTTAAGTTGGCAAACTTAATAGGCCTACCAGAATTGCTCAACTTTCCCAAAGCAGCGTAAAAGCTTTCACGAACTGTAGCTCGCGAGCGATTATTTTTCAGATCTATGTTTATAGAAATGTTTTTCTTATTTTTTACTACAAAGCAAAATTCTAAAAGATTATATATATATATATATATATATATATATATATATATATATATATATAATCGGTCACCAACACAGATGTACAAAACACACACACACACACACACACACACACACACACACACACACACACACACATACACACACACAGAGGGCTGCAAGAAGGCGCGCTTTTGATGTTACATATTATTTTACCTAACGACGCATAGATAAAGTAAAAAGCTAAAAAAATTATACTTAAATAATTTTAAAAAGCATCAACATAAACACATCAGTGTAAAAAACTTTCAAATTCTTATATCATGAAAAATAAACCATTTAACGACTCTGCGCTCTGAGTCATACATTTCATTTTTTACATCAAAGTTTACGGGTGAAGGCGCTACGAGGTAATACAAAACTAATCTGATTGTAAAATACGAGATGCTGATGAGCTGTATTATGAATGTGATCATCCTAATTATGAAAATATACACGAGCATGATAGCACCAAAACATTAAAAGAGAAAGGGTGATACAAGAGTGAGTAAAAGAAGATAGAGAAAGATGAGATAGAAGATAGAGGGAGACGGGAAGAGATAAATTGAATTGATTCGAATTTTCATATTTAATCTAAAAAATGAGTTTCTTAATAAATATTTTATTGAGGAATTATGTTAAATTTGAATTGGTTCTAATACTGAAATGTATATGAGTGAACGAGCATCAGAAACGGAGTGCGTGTGTTGTGTGTGTGTGTGTGTGAGAGAGAGAGAGAGAAAGAGAGAGAGGGAAAGAAGGGAGCAAAGTGAGATAGTAAAGAAGGGGAGAAGAGAACGAGAGAGAAAAAAGATTAAGTTAGGGGCAAGAGAGGAAGAAGGGAATTGAGGATAAGGGAAAGAATGAAATTAAATTGATTCGAATTTTCATTTTGAAGCTAATAGATTTTTTCTTTATAAAATAGAATTATAATTATTATGGAATCGATTCTTTATATAAAAACAAAAACCAAATTTTTTCCCAACACATACCGATATTATAAATTGCTGTTTTGCCGCCAAAAGAAATTCGGCGTGAAGTGTTTCCGGTATTCGTTAATCGAATTTCTGTCAGGAAAGCTCATTACACAAGGTCCGCTGGTCTCTTTCAATGTGCACGAAATCTGAATCCACACTCCCGACTAGGGGGAGTTTTAAATTCCGAACCAAAGAGTTGTTTAGGACGAATGAGTGAACTGAAGGGAAAACTGGATCGTGGTGGTAACAATAATCCTTTGGTGGTCGAATCAATTTTGACTGCATACAAATCTCCTTCAGAAGAATTGAAAAATTCCCTGAAATTATAAATACATCTGCATGGATTGTAGTGATAGGGGGGGGGGGAGAGTCAATCCTCAGGTAACACAGGAAGCTTACCCTCTAATTGGAACGGATTAAAGAATTCGGAATAATAATAATTGGATGAGACGAAGGGTAGAGAACCCTGATTATTGAACTGCTACTACCCTGATAGAGGGACCTTCAGGTGAGGGAAATCATTACTCCCCTCCGACGAACCGTCTGCACGGAGCTTGTACGATATAAATAAAATTATCTTGTCTTTATTTCATCAAATGCCAATTTAACCAAGATAAAGATCTGTTTAATCGCATTAAAATCTGATTCGTACAATGAGGGGAAAATAGGGATGATTTCAAATCTGTATTGAAATTTAGTGTACAGGAAATTAGAAAAAGAAACGGAATCACTCGGAAGATTCATTTAAAATATGGTCCAAAATACTTGTTGACTACCTGTGGCATTACTTCGAGCGTTAGCTTAATTCTGCCCTCTGATCGTGCGCGGAAAGACGAGTAAGGTTGCAACTTTCCTTGTAACTGCTGAATAAATCTGAAAAGACTATGCTTGCTACGTATTGAGTTGAATTCATTACGCGGAAAGACGAGTAAGGTTGCAACTTTCCTTGTAACTGCTGAATAAATCTGAAAATACTATGCTTGCTACGTATTGAGTTGAATTCATTACGCGGAAAGACGAGTAAGGTTGCAACTTTCCTTGTAACTGCTGAATAAATCTGAAAAGACTATGCTTGCTACGTATTGAGTTGAATTCATTACGCGGAAAGACGAGTAAGGTTGCAACTTTCCTTGTAACTGCTGAATAAATCTGAAAATACTATGCTTGCTACGTATTGAGTTGAATTCATTACGCGGAAAGACGAGTAAGGTTGCAACTTTCCTTGTAACTGCTGAATAAATCTGAAAATACTATGCTTGCTACGTATTGAGTTGAATTCATTACGCGGAAAGACGAGTAAGGTTGCAACTTTCCTTGTAACTGCTGAATAAATCTGAAAATACTATGCTTGCTACATATTGAGTTGAATTCATTACGCGAAAAGACGAGTAAGGTTGCAACTTTCCTTGTAACTGCTGAATAAATCTGAAAATACTATGCTTGCTACGTATTGAGTTGAATTCATTACGCGGAAAGATGAGTAAGGTTGCAACTTTCCTTGTAACTGCTGAATAAATGTGAAAAGACTATGCTTGCTACGTATTGAGTTGAATTCATTACGCGAAAAGACGAGTAAGGTTGCAACTTTCCTTGTAACTGCTGAATAAATCTGAAAAGACTATGCTTGCTACGTATTGAGTTGAATTCATTACGCGAAAAGACGAGTAAGGTTGCAACTTTAGTTGTAACTGCTGAATAAATCTGAAAAGACTATGCTTGCTACGTATTGAGTTGAATTCATTACGCGGAAAGACGAGTAAGGTTGCAACTTTCCTTGTAACTGCTGAATAAATCTGAAAAGACTATGCTTGCTACGTATTGAGTTGAATTCATTACGCGAAAAGACGAGTAAGGTTGCAACTTTCCTTGTAACTGCTGAATAAATCTGAAAAGACTATGCTTGCTACGTATTGAGTTGAATTCATTACGCGAAAAGACGAGTAAGGTTGCAACTTTCCTTGTAACTGCTGAATAAATCTGAAAAAACTATGCTTGCTACGTATTGAGTTGAATTCATTACGCGGAAAGACGAGTAAGGTTGCAACTTTCCTTGTAACTGCTGAATAAATCTGAAAAGACTATGCTTGCTACGTATTGAGTTGAATCCATTACGCGAAAAGACGAGTAAGGTTGCAACTTTCCTTGTAACTGCTGAATAAATCTGAAAAGACTATGCTTGCTACGTATTGAGTTGAATTCATTACGCGAAAAGACGAGTAAGGTTGCAACTTTCCTTGTAACTGCTGAATAAATCTGAAAAGACTATGCTTGCTACGTATTGAGTTGAATTCATTACGCGGAAAGATGAGTAAGGTTGCAACTTTCCTTGTAACTGCTGAATAAATGTGAAAAGACTATGCTTGCTACGTATTGAGTTGAATTCATTACGCGAAAAGACGAGTAAGGTTGCAACTTTCCTTGTAACTGCTGAATAAATCTGAAAAGACTATGCTTGCTACGTATTGAGTTGAATTCATTACGCGAAAAGACGAGTAAGGTTGCAACTTTAGTTGTAACTGCTGAATAAATCTGAAAAGACTATGCTTGCTACGTATTGAGTTGAATTCATTACGCGGAAAGACGAGTAAGGTTGCAACTTTCCTTGTAACTGCTGAATAAATCTGAAAAGACTATGCTTGCTACGTATTGAGTTGAATTCATTACGCGAAAAGACGAGTAAGGTTGCAACTTTCCTTGTAACTGCTGAATAAATCTGAAAAGACTATGCTTGCTACGTATTGAGTTGAATTCATTACGCGAAAAGACGAGTAAGGTTGCAACTTTCCTTGTAACTGCTGAATAAATCTGAAAGAACTATGCTTGCTACGTATTGAGTTGAATTCATTACGCGGAAAGACGAGTAAGGTTGCAACTTTCCTTGTAACTGCTGAATAAATCTGAAAAGACTATGCTTGCTACGTATTGAGTTGAATTCATTACGCGGAAAGACGAGTAAGGTTGCAACTTTCCTTGTAACTGCTGAATAAATCTGAAAAGACTATGCTTGCTACGTATTGAGTTGAATTCATTACGCGGAAAGACGAGTAAGGTTGCAACTTTCCTTGTAACTGCTGAATAAATCAGAAAAGACTATGCTTGCTACGTATTGAGTTGAATTCATTACGCGGAAAGACGAGTAAGGTTGCAACTTTCCTTGTAACTGCTGAATAAATCTGAAAAGACTATGCTTGCTACGTATTGAGTTGAATTCATTACGCGAAAAGACGAGTAAGGTTGCAACTTTCCTTGTAACTGCTGAATAAATCTGAAAAGACTATGCTTGCTACATATTGAGTTGAATTCATTACGCGAAAAGACGAGTAAGGTTGCAACTTTCCTTGTAACTGCTGAATAAATCTGAAAATAATATGCTTGCTACGTATTGAGTTGAATTCATTACGCGGAAAGATGAGTAAGGTTGCAACTTTCCTTGTAACTGCTGAATAAATGTGAAAAGACTATGCTTGCTACGTATTGAGTTGAATTCATTACGCGAAAAGACGAGTAAGGTTGCAACTTTCCTTGTAACTGCTGAATAAATCTGAAAAGACTATGCTTGCTACGTATTGAGTTGAATTCATTACGCGAAAAGACGAGTAAGGTTGCAACTTTAGTTGTAACTGCTGAATAAATCTGAAAAGACTATGCTTGCTACGTATTGAGTTGAATTCATTACGCGGAAAGACGAGTAAGGTTGCAACTTTCCTTGTAACTGCTGAATAAATCTGAAAAGACTATGCTTGCTACGTATTGAGTTGAATTCATTACGCGAAAAGACGAGTAAGGTTGCAACTTTCCTTGTAACTGCTGAATAAATCTGAAAAGACTATGCTTGCTACGTATTGAGTTGAATTCATTACGCGAAAAGACGAGTAAGGTTGCAACTTTCCTTGTAACTGCTGAATAAATCTGAAAAAACTATGCTTGCTACGTATTGAGTTGAATTCATTACGCGGAAAGACGAGTAAGGTTGCAACTTTCCTTGTAACTGCTGAATAAATCTGAAAATACTATGCTTGCTACGTATTGAGTTAAATTCATTACGCGGAAAGACGAGTAAGGTTGCAACTTTCCTTGTAACTGCTGAATAAATCTGAAAAGACTATGCTTGCTACGTATTGAGTTGAATTCATTACGCGAAAAGACGAGTAAGGTTGCAACTTTCCTTGTAACTGCTGAATAAATCTGAAAAGACTATGCTTGCTACGTATTGAGTTGAATTCATTACGCGGAAAGACGAGTAAGGTTGCAACTTTCCTTGTAACTGCTGAATAAATCTGAAAAGACTATGCTTGCTACGTATTGAGTTGAATTCATTACGCGAAAAGACGAGTAAGGTTGCAACTTTCCTTGTAACTGCTGAATAAATCTGAAAAGACTATGCTTGCTACGTATTGAGTTGAATTCATTACGCGAAAAGACGAGTAAGGTTGCAACTTTCCTTGTAACTGCTGAATAAATCTGAAAAGACTATGCTTGCTACGTATTGAGTTGAATTCTTTACGCGGAAAGATGAGTAAGGTTGCAACTTTCCTTGTAACTGCTGGATAAATCTGAAAAGACTATGCTTGCTACGTATTGAGTTGAATTCATTCCGCGAAAAGACGAGTAAGGTTGCAACTTTCCTTGTAACTGCTGAATAAATCTGAAAAGACTATGCTTGCTACGTATTGAGTTGAATTCATTACGCGGAAAGACGAGTAAGGTTGCAACTTTCCTTGTAACTGCTGAATAAATATGAAAATACTATGCTTGCTACGTATTGAGTTGAATTCATTACGCGGAAAGACGAGTAAGGTTGCAACTTTCCTTGTAACTGCTGAATAAATCAGAAAAGACTATGCTTGCTACGTATTGAGTTGAATTCATTACGCGAAAAGACGAGTAAGGTTGCAACTTTCCTTGTAACTGCTGAATAAATCTGAAAATACTATGCTTGCTACGTATTGAGTTGAATTCATTACGCGGAAAGACGAGTAAGGTTGCAACTTTCCTTGTAACTGCTGAATAAATCTGAAAATACTATGCTTGCTACGTATTGAGTTGAATTCATTACGCGGAAAGACGAGTAAGGTTGCAACTTTCCTTGTAACTGCTGAATAAATCTGAAAATACTATGCTTGCTACGTATTGAGTAGAATTCATTACGTGGAAAGACGAGTAAGATTGCAACTTTCCTTGTAACTGCTGAATAAATCTGAAAAGACTATGCTTGCTACGTATTGAGTTGAATTCATTACGCGAAAAGAAGAGTAAGGTTGCAACTTTCCTTGTAACTGCTGAATAAATCTGAAAATACTATGCTTGCTACGTATTGAGTTGAATTCATTACGCGGAAAGACGAGTAAGGTTGCAACTTTCCTTGTAACTGCTGAATAAATATGAAAATACTATGCTTGCTACGTATTGAGTTGAATTCATTACGCGAAAAGACGAGTAAGGTTGCAACTTTCCTTGTAACTGCTGAATAAATCTGAAAAGACTATGCTTGCTACGTATGGAGTTGAATTCATTACGCGGAAAGACGAGTAAAGTTGCAACTTTCCTTGTAACTGCTGAATAAATCTGAAAAGACTATGCTTGCTACGTATTGAGTTGAATTCATTACGCGGAAAGACGAGTAAGGTTGCAACTTTCCTTGTAACTGCTGAATAAATCTGAAAAGACTATGCTTGCTACGTATTGAGTTGAATTCATTACGCGGAAAGACGAGTAAGGTTGCAACTTTCCTTGTAACTGCTGAATAAATCTGAAAAGACTATGCTTGCTACGTATTGAGTTGAATTCATTACGCGGAAAGACGAGTAAGGTTGCAACTTTCCTTGTAACTGCTGAATAAATCTGAAAAGACTATGCTTGCTACGTATTGAGTTGAATTCATTACGCGGAAAGACGAGTAAGGTTGCAACTTTCCTTGTAACTGCTGAATAAATCTGAAAATACTATGCTTGCTACGTATTGAGTTGAATTCATTACGCGGAAAAACGAGTAAGATTGCAACTTTCCTTGTAACTGCTGAATAAATCTGAAAATACTATGCTTGCTACGTATTGAGTTGAATTCATTACGCGGAAAGACGAGTAAGGTTGCAACTTTCCTTGTAACTGCTGAATAAATCTGAAAATACTATGCTTGCTACGTATTGAGTTGAATTCATTACGCGGAAAGACGAGTAAGGTTGCAACTTTCCTTGTAACTGCTGAATAAATCTGAAAATACTATGCTTGCTACGTATTGAGTTGAATTCATTACGCGGAAAGACGAGTAAGGTTGCAACTTTCCTTGTAACTGCTGAATAAATCTGAAAAGACTATGCTTGCTACGTATTGAGTTGAATTCATTACGCGGAAAGACGAGTAAGGTTGCAACTTTCCTTGTAACTGCTGAATAAATCTGAAAAGACTATGCTTGCTACGTATTGAGTTGAATTCATTACGCGAAAAGACGAGTAAGGTTGCAACTTTAGTTGTAACTGCTGAATAAATCTGAAAAGACTATGCTTGCTACGTATTGAGTTGAATTCATTACGCGGAAAGACGAGTAAGGTTGCAACTTTCCTTGTAACTGCTGAATAAATCTGAAAAGTCTATGCTTGCTACGTATTGAGTTGAATTCATTACGCGAAAAGACGAGTAAGGTTGCAACTTTCCTTGTAACTGCTGAATAAATCTGAAAAGACTATGCTTGCTACGTATTGAGTTGAATTCATTACGCGGAAAGACGAGTAAGGTTGCAACTTTCCTTGTAACTGCTGAATAAATCTGAAAAGACTATGCTTGCTACGTATTGAGTTGAATTCATTACGCGAAAAGACGAGTAAGGTTGCAACTTTCCTTGTAACTGCTGAATAAATCTGAAAAGACTATGCTTGCTACGTATTGAGTTGAATTCATTATGCGAAAAGACGAGTAAGGTTGCAACTTTCCTTGTAACTGCTGAATAAATCTGAAAAGACTATGCTTGCTACGTATTGAGTTGAATTCATTACGCGAAAAGACGAGTAAGGTTGCAATCTTAGTTGTAATTGCTGAATAAATCTGAAAAGACTATGCTTGCTACGTATTGAGTTGAATTCATTACGCGGAAAGACGAGTAAGGTTGCAACTTTCCTTGTAACTGCTGAATAAATCTGAAAAGACTATGCTTGCTACGTATTGAGTTGAATTCATTACGCGGAAAGACGAGTAAGGTTGCAACTTTCCTTGTAACTGCTGAATAAATCTGAAAAGACTATGCTTGCTACGTATTGAGTTGAATTCATTACGCGAAAAGACGAGTAAGGTTGCAACTATCCTTGTAACTGCTGAATAAATCTGAAAAGACTATGCTTGCTACGTATTGAGTTGAATTCATTACGCGGAAAGACGAGTAAGGTTGCAACTTTCCTTGTAACTGCTGAACAAATCTGAAAAGACTATGCTTGCTACGTATTGAGTTGAATTCATTACGCGGAAAGACGAGTAAGGATGCAACTTTCCTTGTAACTGCTGAATAAATCTGAAAAGACTATGCTTGCTACGTATTGAGTTGAATTCATTACGCGGAAAGACGAGTAAGGTTGCAACTTTCCTTGTAACTGCTGAATAAATCTGAAAAGACTATGCTTGCTACGTATTGAGTTGAATTCATTACGCGGAAAGACGAGTAAGGTTGCAACTTTCCTTGTAACTGCTGAATAAATCTGAAGAGACTATGCTTGCTACGTATGGAGTTGAATTCATTACGCGGAAAGACGAGTAAGGTTGCAACTTTCCTTGTAACTGCTGAATAAATCTGAAAATACTATGCTTGCTACGTATTGAGTTGAATTCATTACGCGAAAAGACGAGTAAGGTTGCAACTTTCCTTGTAACTGCTGAATAAATCTGAAAATACTATGCTTGCTACGTATTGAGTTGAATTCATTACGCGGAAAGACGAGTAAGGTTCCAACTTTCCTTGTAACTGCTGAATAAATCTGAAAAGACTATGCTTGCTACGTATTGAGTTGAATTCATTACGCGGAAAGACGATTAAGGTTGCAATCTTAGTTGTAATTGCTGAATAAATCTGAAAAGACTATGCTTGCTACGTATTGAGTTGAATTCATTACGCGGAAAGACGAGTAAGGTTGCAACTTTCCTTGTAACTGCTGAATAAATCTGAAAAGACTATGCTTGCTACGTATTGAGTTGAATTCATTACGCGGAAAGACGAGTAAGGTTGCAACTTTCCTTGTAACTGCTGAATAAATCTGAAAAGACTATGCTTGCTACGTATTGAGTTGAATTCATTACGCGAAAAGACGAGTAAGGTTGCAACTATCCTTGTAACTGCTGAATAAATCTGAAAAGACTATGCTTGCTACGTATTGAGTTGAATTCATTACGCGGAAAGACGAGTAAGGTTGCAACTTTCCTTGTAACTGCTGAACAAATCTGAAAAGACTATGCTTGCTACGTATTGAGTTGAATTCATTACGCGGAAAGACGAGTAAGGATGCAACTTTCCTTGTAACTGCTGAATAAATCTGAAAAGACTATGCTTGCTACGTATTGAGTTGAATTCATTACGCGGAAAGACGAGTAAGGTTGCAACTTTCCTTGTAACTGCTGAATAAATCTGAAAAGACTATGCTTGCTACGTATTGAGTTGAATTCATTACGCGGAAAGACGAGTAAGGTTGCAACTTTCCTTGTAACTGCTGAATAAATCTGAAGAGACTATGCTTGCTACGTATGGAGTTGAATTCATTACGCGGAAAGACGAGTAAGGTTGCAACTTTCCTTGTAACTGCTGAATAAATCTGAAAATACTATGCTTGCTACGTATTGAGTTGAATTCATTACGCGAAAAGACGAGTAAGGTTGCAACTTTCCTTGTAACTGCTGAATAAATCTGAAAATACTATGCTTGCTACGTATTGAGTTGAATTCATTACGCGGAAAGACGAGTAAGGTTCCAACTTTCCTTGTAACTGCTGAATAAATCTGAAAAGACTATGCTTGCTACGTATTGAGTTGAATTCATTACGCGGAAAGACGATTAAGGTTGCAACTTTCTTTGTAACTGCTGAATAAATCTGAAAATACTATGCTTGCTACGTATTGAGTTGAATTCATTACGCGGAAAGACGAGTAAGGTTGCAACTTTCCTTGTAACTGCTGAATAAATCTGAAAATACTATGCTTGCTACGTATTGAGTTGAATTCATTACGCAGAAAGACGAGTAAGGTTGCAACTTTCCTTGTAACTGCTGAATAAATCTGAAAAGACTATGCTTGCTACGTATTGAGTTGAATTCATTACGCGAAAAGACGAGTAAGGTTGCAACTTTCCTTGTAACTGCTGAATAAATCTGAAAAGACTATGCTTGCTACGTATTGAGTTGAATTCATTACGCGGAAAGATGAGTAAGGTTGCAACTTTCCTTGTAACTGCTGAATAAATCTGAAAAGACTATGCTTGCTACGTATTGAGTTGAATTCATTTTAGTAAAGAAAGAGGGAGCGAGAGAGAGGCAAGGAGTTATATTCTGATAACAATGACTTTTTTGTACCATCACAATGGCTTAAAAGAAACTAGTTTTACTTGAGTCATTTGGTATTTGAGAAGTGTAATGTTGAACTATTACGTCATAGCCGACCAGTGTTACCCAAGGTTTCACACTAGTAATATCATTTTTACAGCCTTAGTTGACTTAAAGGCTGAAAAATCATTTTTAAATTTATTCAACTATCTGTGATAAAACCCTTAATTTTTGTTTGGAATTTAAGTGCTCAATTTATAACAAACGTATCTAGAGATTTTTTTAAATGGTAACAACAACATTTTTTGTCAAATGACTTTGTTTAAGAGAAAGAGGATAGAGCAGCTACTTAGGCAATACTTTATACAAGGAAGTTAATTTGGCCAGCACTAAGCCTCAACCTCTCATTGTTACTCTAGGTTTTACAATAGGGTTCTCATTTTACCAAAGTGAGATGCTCTGAGAGCTAGAAATCAAATAGAAAAGATGGTTCTACCGCAATCGAATCCAGGACCTTTAATGTTATTAGTCAAGTGATCTACCCTCTAGATCAGGCATCCTCACTACGCGGCCCTCGGGACGATTTTTTGCGGCCCTTAGACGCTTAGGATTGAAATCAAAATATTTTTTGTTGCTGTGTTATGAAAGACGTTGTTAAGATCTTGAATTTCATAAGATCAAATGAAATGAACCACAGAACTTTTCAAGAGTTTTTGAAAGAACTCATTTCGCAATACGGGGATGAGCTTTACCACACAGAAGTTAAATGGCTGAGTAAGGGTAAAGTTTTGGAACGTTTCTTCAGCATTCGACATGAGATTACTTTGTTTTTGGCTACAAAGAACAAAGAGTACCCTGAAGTTTATAATTTTAGTTGGTGGCTTAAAGTAGCGTTTCTTACTGACACAATGGGCATTATGAATGAAAGGCTGGCTAAATTGCAAGGAGACTATAATAACATAGTAACTAAGATGATGAGTATCGTATTTGCACATGAACAGAAACTCAATATGTATATTGAAGAACTATCAAACAGTGATTATTCCAGCTTCCCTTCAGTTAAAACACTGTTTGATGAAAATCCTGATGAAAGTAAAAATCTTTCCGATTTACTAAAACTGTTGTAAGACCTGAAGGAAGAAATGTCTCAGAGGTTTAGTAACTTCAGGAAGTATCAGGAACCATTTCGCTTGGTAGAAAATCCATGGGCAATGAAACCAGCTAATGTAGCTCATCTTTCTGTTTTTGGATATGAAGCTAGGGATTTGAAAAATGAATTAATCGATCTTCAGAACGATATGGAACTCAAAAGTATTTTTGAAGAAAAGATGAAGAATAAAGCTCACTATGAGTTTTGGAGGGTTGTTGAAAAGGACAAATTTTCTAACTTACTTGAATGTGCTCAGAAAATATTGTGTGTTTTTTCAGTAAGCTGAAGTTTGTAAAAAACAAGTACAAATCTAGGCTAACAAGTGAGAATGTTGAGAACATTTTAAGAAATTCAGTTTCTTCTCAACCTGCCAACATAGATGCCATATTAGAGGACTGTGAAAGATTTCGCCCATCAACTTCAAAGAATTGACTAAGTAAAAAAAAGACATTTTCAAACTTTTTTATGCGCAAAACAGTTTATTTATGTTGGTAATGTAATAAGCGTATGTTATAATCATATTGTTTGCCAGTTATTTAAAGCCTCTTGTACTTGCGGCCCTCAGGAAAATTGTATGCAAAATTTTTGGCTCTCAAAGTATTCCTAGTGAGGATCCCTGCTCTAGATCATGGAGCCTTTGTGTTTACATCTCACACAATACAAACACATTTAGACAATGGTAGGATGCAGGGCTTTGCAGAGATCTGGCAGAGGATCATAATCTCTGTACAACAATAATCCCCTGCCAGATCTCTAGAAAGTATGGTCACACCTTTATCTATATGTTTATATTAGAGAATCACTAACATTTTTAAATTACGTTTTCATTATTTGAAAGTAATATTTTTAATGAAGTTTTTCTTTACTTTAAAAGAGGCTAAATAAAAATAAGGAACAATGTGTTACTTTTTAAAAACTAATGAAAATAATAGCATTATACATTTGTAATGGTTTTGTAAATATGTAGTATTTTTCTATTTAAGTCGTCTATTTATTAAAAAAGTCAGAGAATGGAGTTTGGTACACAGGTAATTTGAAGGTCATCAAGTGTGTTTTCATACTTTATTCTTAATTATTGAATTACACTAAAATATACGATATTCCAGGGATACGTAACCTCCTTTGTGCCGGTACAGTGTTACAACCCCAAGGAGGTTTTCTACACGGCGTTTATTGGGAGAGGAAACAGATCATCTGTTATACTCGGGAGTAAAAAAAAGATATGAATAAATGGAGGAATGAAAGGTAGGGAACTAAAGAAAGGCAAAAAAGGATAATTAGTACAGATAGAGGAACAATTTATTGATCACGGAAAATAAGTCGTTTACCTGAAAAAGGCCTGCTCTTTGCCGAAATGTCTGGCACTAATCGAATTATAAGAATAACAATTATAAGATATAAATGTATGTTTTTACTATTATAGATCAGAATACGGATGCGTTGTGTTTGACTAAGGCATTGCGAGGGTAGAAAAACCAGATACTTTAAAACACCGTCAGAGTCGTTGAGGTATTTAAACGTAACTACGGTACAAAGCATCCAGAAGAGGATGGTTTACAAAATATACTCCTCAAGAAAGAATTTTCAAAAACATTTTGCAAGGTGTACCTTCTTTTTTCTCGAATTCAACACTCAAAAGGTATTAACAATAGATTATTAAAACTTAAACCTATTAATAATGTTTAAAAACCCATATAGCATCTTTAAAACAACTTGTTACCTTTTTAGATCAAGAAAAACCTAACAGCAATAATCGGGCTGCAGCTAATTGCTCTTCACCGATAAGGTCCCTCCGAGTTTTAGTAATAATAATAATAAAATAATAATGGTCTAATCGACCTTTCTGATATATTTCACATAATGTGAACGTTGGTAGTACTGATTATATTGACGTTCTGGAAGTAAATAAAAAGATTTTTCTACTAAGAATAATTTCTGCGTTGATTAAAATTATTTTAAATGAGTGTGAATATTTATAAAGGTATTATAAGTTTCAGTACCACGCTAACAAATTTATATTTAAACAATGTATTCTGGTACTTTTATGTAAATTTAATTTTACTCATGGTTATTAATTCGAATGATCTTGAAAATGGTGAATAATATTTACGTTAACATGGGTTAGTAAAACAATATTATTTTGTAAATATACGTTAATAAGTCAAAACGGTATTTAGAAATGCGTGATCATACCTAGAAAATCTTTCATTTTATAATCGCCTATCAAACTATTTTTTTAAAAAAAAAGGACTAATTTATTTATGAACGTGTTTAGTGATAAACAAATAACATGAACAAAAAAGAACTGTTTATCAACGTGTTTATTAAAAACAGATATCGGTAGATTTTAAAAGGATTAAATTCTTAACCTGTTTAGTGAAGAAACATAACGTGAACATTTAAAAAAAGGATCATTTTATCAACGTGTTTAGTGAAAAAAGATAACTTGAACATTAAAAAAAAGGATCATTTTATCAACGTGTTTAGTGAAAAAAGATAACTTGAACATTTAAAAAAAGGATCATTTTATCAACGTGTTTAGTGAAAAAAGATAACTTGAACATTTAAAAAAAGGATCATTTTATCAACGTGTTTAGTGAAAAAAGATAACTTGAACATTTAAAAAAAGGATTACTTTATCAACGTGTTTAGTGAAACAAGATAACTTGAACATTTAAAAAAGGGATTAATTTATCAACGTGTTTAGTGAAACAAGATAACTTGAACATTTAAAAAAGGGATTAATTTATCAACGTGTTTAGTCAAAAAAGGTAACTTGAACATTAAAAAAGGGATTAATTTATCAACGTGTCTTGTGAAATAAGATAACTTGAACACTAAAAAAAAGATTAATTTATCAACTTTTTAGTGAAACAGATAACTTGAACATTAAAAAAAGGATTAATTTATCAACTTTTTAGTGAAAACAGATAACTTGAACATTATAAAAAGGATTAATTTGTCAACGTGGTTAGTGAAAACATTACTTGAACATTAAAAAAAAAGATTAATTTATCAACTTTTTAGTGAAAACACATAAGTTGAACATTAAAAAAAAGATTAATTTATCAACGTGGTTAGTGAAAACATTACTTGAACATTAAAAAAAAGATTAATTTATCAACTTTTTAGTGAAAACAGATAGCTTGAACATTAAAAAAAGATTAATTTATCAACGTGGTTAGTGAAAACATTACTTGAACATTAAAAAAAAGAATTAATTTATCAACTTTTTAGTGAAAACAGATAACTTGAACATTATAAAAAGGATTAATTTGTCAACGTGGTTAGTGAAAACATTACTTGAACATTAAAAAAAAAGATTAATTTATCAACTTTTTAGTGAAAACACATAAGTTGAACATTAAAAAAAAGATTAATTTATCAACGTGGTTAGTGAAAACATTACTTGAACATTAAAAAAAAGATTAATTTATCAACTTTTTAGTGAAAACAGATAGCTTGAACATTAAAAAAAGTATTAATTTATCAACGTGGTTAGTGAAAACATTACTTGAACATTAAAAAAAAGATTAATTTATCAACTTTTTAGTGAAAACAGATAACTTGAACATTAAAAAAAAGATTAATTTATCAACGTGGTTAGTGAAAACATTACTTGAACATTAAAAAAAAGATTAATTTATCAACTTTTTAGTGAAAACAGATAACTTGAACATTAAAAAAAGTATTAATTTATTAAAGTGTTTAGTGAAAACCAATAACGTGAACATTAAAAAAGGGATTAATTTTGAGCAAATTTAATTATGTTTATACTTTTAGTTAATTCAAAGAAAAAAGATTTCATTGAAAGATTATTACATTATTACACAGATATAAAAAAAACAACATAGATGCACAAAAGACGTTTGAACATTAATACCAAAATATAAACTGTAAGAGAGTTCATATTTGTAGTTTTAATAGTCCAAATGACTATTTTCTTACTGTCGACGATGTGATCATGATCTCCCCATGCTACACCATAGCTTTCCCCTATTCTCAGTATTACTTCCAAAGCCCCACCTAATTCCGTCTACCGTTCCTTGTCTTTCTTCTTACAAGGTGTGACGTACAGAGTCCCTTTACTGTACCAGTAGGGAGTAGGTGTACTTGAGGAATACTACCCTAGAATTATGTCCTACCTTAACACTACTTATATTCACAATCCTTTCTTATACTTCCTAGACAGTAATAGCCATAAACGATCGCTTTAAAACTACAAAAAAACCTAATTTAAAAATATCTATTCTCACAAGCTTAAAATTTTCGAGAATTAGGTTTTGAGAATATTATTATAAGTGTAGTTATAAAATGTTAAAACATTTGAAGGTTATTGCACAGTTATATAATTATTTTTATTAAAAAAAAAACAGCTGATAATATTTTAACTGGTCATTTCAATGTGTTTAGTATGAAAGTCCAGATAATAAGCTAAGTCTTAATTTGTATTAAAACGTTAATTCTAGAACAAATAAATATAATGAGATCTGCGCCTGTATTAGAATGTTACGGAATACTTTCTAGGCAATACAATCTACCTTCACTTATACTTAACCGTCAATCAAACTTAACAGATGTCAAGAACAGGTCGTTTTTATAGAAAATCTTACATGATTTATCTTAAATATTTATTAAATACTTTCCTCTCATTAAATAAAAACTCGGTTTATGCGTGAATCCAAGAGACCTGATTTATTAAAAATTTGGCAACGTTTCCACGACTAAATTATCTTCTTCATTCAGATCTACAAGTATAATAGACAGAGATAACACCTACGTCATACAAACTCGCAATAAAATTAATATAAAATCAAAACCTTTGCAATGCACAATCAAGTTATTAATACTAATAAAATTCTGAATGAGGACGATAATTTAGTCGTCAACACGTTGCCAAATATTTTAATAAATCAGGTTTCTTTGTCTCACGCATCAACCGACTGAATGTAGACGACAATTTTGTTTTAATACTTCAATTCGTTATTTGTTTAAATATATTAATTATTGAGTATAAATTATAGTAATTTATAGATTGTTTGCTTTGAATGTTACCTATACAAAATATTTTTAAAGTTCTTTCACTTTACTTTTTATATTTTTTGTGTGGTTTTTCACCAGTTTTCACAGTTTAGTACATGTTTTTAACATTATGTTTAAATAAAATTTATGTTCTATTACATCCAAAGTTATGTTCATAAGGTCTTACACAATTAACCTTTTTATTATGTTTTGTCTTAAACAATTTTTAAAATCTATTGTTTTAAATTACAAGATACTAATAGCCAATTTATGAAACTCTCTAAGTAAATATTATACCTTGTACTAATAAACGATTATAATAAGTAAAGTATTTCAATAAATAACTAAAACGTCAAATTTTAATGGCTTATATAAACATTGACATTTAAAAAAAAAACTTATACTCTTAAAATCTCATCAAAATTTAACATTTGTATAGCTCTATTCAGAAACAATGTGTTTTTTATTTAAGATTTAAAGGTATTTCTTAAATATAATGTTATTAAAACAATTTAATTTTTTTAAATAACAGCATATTATTAGCAAATTTTACACTTTTTTTAATTCACTTAAATATTACTCTCAATTTATTTCAATTTTATGAAAATACTTTTCAAAACAGTAATAATTATATTTACTTTTTCACCACAATTTTTACTATTTCTCTTTATCAACATGTTTAATTACAAGTAAAAATAATTGAATTTGTGTTTTCTGTTTATTTAGTTTTAGAGAATTTTTTTTTAATGGGTTGAAATTGTATTACTTGAACATATAAACAAATTTTGTAGTATAAATAAAAGTCCCTGTAGAACTTATAAGTTGTTTCTTGTTTTTTTATAATTTATTTTTTTTTAATAATTCAACTTTTGAAAAACTTTAATATTGCAAAGAAGATTTTTTTATTAAAAACATTTAACTTTTTTAATACTATAAATATTAAAATCAAATATTAGAGTATAAATTAAAGTACATCTTTTCATTAACAAGTTTTTTTACTGTAAACATAAATTAATTTGTGATATTCTTTTATAACTTTTTACATTTAAATATTATATACCATTTTTATAATAATACAAATAATCATTTAGTTTTACAATTATTACTTTATACAGATCTCCAAAGATATTTGTGTACATACCTTAAGGGTAGATTCCCACCACGTGACAAGGGATGATTCTCGTAAGAGATGATGTATTCAAATGCGATCATAATCGTACTTAGTGTCCTGAGAGGGTGGGTAGTGATCAGCCAATCTGCGCCACAGTTCTGTCAACGCCTACCCCCACCATTCACCGCCAACAATCGCCTCTGATTTCAGTAAGGGGTGTATTTCGTAGCATTGTAATGATCCTGTACTACACGTTATCCGTACCCGGGGTATTTGTTCAGAAATCCAATACACCGCTTCCAGTCTGGATCATTTCTTTACGTCATCATGGAAAATGGAGTGATGGAAGCGAATTGTATGCTCCTGATATATTTTGTTTGTAATGGTAGCTTACTTACTATAGTAAATAAATATTGGGGAAAATATTAATAAAGCATCAACCTATACTTTACTAGCTGCGCTGAAAACCATTTTCCTTCATTTGCCTTCTTTTGTTAGATATTAAACTATATTTCTAAAAGGTGACCTAACTGACTAATCGATGCACATTATAAAGTTTATTAGGCACATATTTGAAATTTGAGGGAAATCTCTAAATGTAAAGGTGTGCTAAGGAAGTAATTTTTTTCAGATTTAAATTTTAAGGCGTGTTTTTTTATAACTAAATCTTTTTTTTATTATACGTTTTTTATTAATTTTTTTTAAATTATAATTTTGGCTATAGCTATTGATCTAAGCAAGTGATAATCTGTTTCAAATTGGGTAAGTTGTCATTTAATAGAGCCGCCTTTGTATTTGGATCCCGTAACCGATCAGCTGTTTCAAACCCAGTAAATTGGAATTGAATAGAGCTGCTGTAGTTTTTGGATCCCATGATCGATCAGTTGTTTGAAATTCGGTAAACTGGCATTGAAAGAGCCACTGTAGTATTTGGATCCCGTAACCAATCACCTGTTTCAAAATCCTTAAATTGGCATTGAATAAAGCCACTGTAGTATTTGGATTCCGTAACCAATCAGCTGTTTCAAAATCCTTAAATTGGCATTGAATAAAGCCGCTGTAGTATTTGGATCCCGTAACCAATCACCTGTTTCAAAATCCTTAAATTGGCATTGAATAGAGCCGCTGTAGTATTTGGATCCCGTAAACGACAAGCTGTATTAAATTCGGTATATTAGCACTGAGTAGAGCCGCAGTGGTATTTCGATCCCATAGCCGATCAGCTGTATGAAATTCGGTATATTAGCATTGAATAAAGCCGCTGTAGTATTTGGATCCCTTAACCGATCAGCTGTTTGAAATTCCGTAAATTGGCATTGAATAGAGCCACTGTAGTGTTTGGATCCCGTAACCAATCACCTGTTTCAAAATCCTTAAATTGGCATTGAATAAAGCCACTGTAGTATTTGGATCCCGTTACCAATCAGCTGTTTCAAATTCTGTACATTGGCATTGTTGGATCCCGTAACCAATCACCTGTTTCAAAATCCTTAAATTGACATTAAATAAAGCCGCTGTAGTATTTGGATCCCGTTACCAATCAGCTGTTTCAAATTCTTTACATTGGCATTGTTGGATCCCGTAACCAATCACCTGTTTCAAAATCCTTAAATTGACATTAAATAAAGCCGCTGTAGTATTTGGATCCCGTTACCAATCAGCTGTTTCAAATTCTTTACATTGGCATTGAATAGAGCCACTGTAGTATTTGGATCCCGTAACCAATCACCTGTTTCAAAATCCTTAAATTGGCATTGAATAAAGCCACTGTAGTATTTGGATCCCGTTACCAATCAGCTGTTTCAAATTCTTTACATTGGCATTGAATAGAGCCACTGTAGTATTTGGATCCCGTAACCAATCACCTGTTTCAAAATCCTTAAATTGGCATTGAATAAAGCCACTGTAGTATTTGGATTCCGTAACCAATCACCTGTTTCAAAATCCTTAAATTGGCATTGAATAAAGCCGCTGTAGTATTTGGATCCCGTAACCAATCACCTGTTTCAAAATCCTTAAATTGGCATTGAATAGAGCCGCTGTAGTATTTGGATCCCGTAACCAATCACCTGTTTCAAAATCCTTAAATTGGCATTGAATAGAGCCGCTGTAGTATTTGGATCCCGTTACCAATCAGCTGTTTCAAATTCGATAAGTTAATACCGTTAAGTAAATATAACTCATTATAAAAATTTATCATGGTTACTGATGGCCTTATAACTCGTGCCATTATTCTTGAGTATGAGTGACTTTTTTGTCCACCTTCTAGAATTGTTATAAACTATTAATTGTTAAGAAAACCTATTAAATTTACCTTATAAGCTTATATTGGGATAATTTAATAATTGCGCGACGAGGGACTGGTATTAATATAAAATTTATTAATACAATATTTTTCAATACAAAAACTAAGTTATTCATATTTTAATGTAAATATCTTATCAACCCCTTTTTAAAATATATATATATATTCTTCGAACGAGGTTGAAGTTTATTTGTATTGGTTAAATTTGAATATACATTAAATATTGACTAATAAATATAATACAATAATATGTATTGTTTGTATTTGTATTTAGGTTGAATTTAATTTACTAAAATCTCAATAAATATATCAAACTATAATTTATAAACTTAACCGATTATTGCCTTGAAAAACCGAGAGAAGGAAAAGCTTCTGCTTGTAACCTGACATTTGTAAAGTATAATTAACCTTCAAAGATGAATAACAACAAACATTTACTATCACCTGTTTAGTTGTGGAACACGATTACAGAATACGTTCTGTTGGTTAAATGATTTTCAATAATTAGATTGAATTATTGTACAGAAACCTCCATTAGTTTAAATGGTTGAATTGTTATGATTTTTTTTATTTATTTTAGTAACTTAAATTTAAAATGAAGACACTAAATATGTGAAAAAAACAACCAATAACTAGTATGCTGTCTTAGGCAATAATCAGTTACTGTAGATAGTACATACGAAACTGCGGGTGATTTTAAATACTTTGGAAATTAATAAATATTCCAGACAAGGAAATTAGAGAAAATTCCCAATTCAAAATATTTTTTCTCGTATGAGAGTGTAAACGTATATGCTTTTAACAAAATATATTTGTTTCTATTACCTTTCTTGTACAGGGACTTACTTTTTGTACAGCAGATCTGGAGAATTATCTAGTGGATTTATAAAATAATTACATACAATGATTACTAACGTTTTAAAACGACAAGGCTAGTAGAGAAAACAAATATAGCATGTATATAAAATTCTTGAAATTTATTTCACAATATTTGTCCTGTGTAGCGAAGAGCATATCTTAATTTGCGTCCGTTGAACAAGGATCATGTGAGACACTGCAGACGGACTTATAGTGCAAATATTCACACAATGGCTGCCAGTTGAATTGGGAGGAAAAAGGCTGATCGACCATCAATTTTCTAATACAAAGGTATAGTTTAATCCATTTAGACACCTCTTTATTACGCCGATAGAGAATAGGTCAACTGCAAGCTAGCAGAACTGCAGACGCGAAGCCACGACTTATCCTATATTCTCTGTACAGTGTTTATTTCGCTACCTTAACCTATCTATATCTTACTACTATCAGGATATCATTATGACGTTTATTTATTCGAGTCTAATTCCATCTATTCTTTGTCTTCTTAAAAGGGGTCAAGGGGTAGGAAATTATTAACCTGAAGGAAGAGGTATGGTTTTTTAAATATAATTTGTGTATATAATCAACATATATATATATATATATATATATATGTGTGTGTGTGTGTGTGTGTGTGTGTGTGTGTGTGTGTGTATGTATATACACTTCCTTAAACTTTAATGTACCTAAACAAGAATCTTACTTGGTATATATGCTAATCGACTGTCGAGTACTTTAATTACGTTTAAGGAGGCTGCTCTAAAATAAAGATTCGAATTAAAGTTGTTCTCGAAAGTCGACTCGCATATATACCAAGTAAGATTCTTGTTTAAGTAAATTAACGTGTAAGTGATAAGTAAATACAAGAAAACAGTGTTGCAAAATTATACGATGTGGATTATCTTTTGGCAACAGAATTTTTAAGCTACACCTTGTTTTAATCCTAAAGAATGGACCCCTTTACATAAAAACGGAGATTCTAAGCCGATAACAGTATATTCAAGAGTTTGCCTCGGTGATTTATGGATTATCATGGTAAATGCTGATTTAACTGATAATTGATGTATTTGCATAGTAGGCCTACATCCAAGTTGACTCTTGCTGAGTCCAATGTGATTCTGGTAATATGAACTTCTTAAAAGTTTCCGAAAACTTGATGATAACCATTTTTCAGATAAATGTCATTAGATTTTGAGACTAACCTCCATAACACCAATTTTGGTGTAAATCCGAAAGTAGCTTTAGATGTTTAAAGATTTTCGAAAATTTGATAATGATTTTTAGTAATTTTCCACGTTTAAAGTCCACTGTATAACTTGGGTGAAAATCCTTAGAATAGTTTTGAAGAGAAAATTTCAAATTAGTATTTATCAAAGTTTTGAAAATTTGATGATAATGATTTTTCAGAAAATTTTCATTTAGCCTATTGGATTTCTGAGATTAATAACCCCATATATACCAATTATTGTAAAAATTCTTAGAGTAGTTTTAAAGAGAAAATTTAAAAATACATGTACTGTATACACAATTTTTAGAAAACTAATGATGACGATTTTTCAGCAAATTTTGGTGTATCCCATTGGATTACTGAGGTTAAAACCCACTACATACAAATTTAGTTGAAAATCCTTAAAACAGTTTTCAAAAGAAATTTACACACATACATATATCTAATATTCTTAAACTACTAATTATAAAATTTTTATAGGGGGTTCTTAACCTCAGTAATCCAATGGGCTAAGTCAAAATTTGCTAAAAAATCGTCAAATCAGTTTTCAAAAAGTTTTAAGTAAAAATATATATATTTGTATTTTTTTTTGTCGGAAACTACTGCAAGGATTTTCATCACAATTGGTATATATGAGGTTCTTAACTTCAGTAATCCAATGGGCTAAGTCAAAAAGTTTTTAAAATCGTTATCATGAAGTTTTAGAAAGTTGAATACACATATAATTATAATTTGTGTCTCGAAAACTGCTTTAAGAATTTGCCCTAATAGGGGCAAATTCCCCCTATATAGGGGATTTTTAACCTTAAAAATCCAAAGGGTCAAGTGAAAATTTTCTAAAAAATCGTTATCAAGTTTTCGAAAATGTTTAAACATCTAAAGCTACTTTAAGGATTTTCACCAAGCTTGCTATATTTGGGGATTATTTTCAGTAATCCAATAAGCTAAGTGACATTTTTTCTCTTGTATTATTTACAAAGTTATTGTTGATTTTCTTTTTTATTATTATGTTATTACTTAATTTGTCTATAGTTTTCCTTTTATATCCATTTTTTAATGCAATTTGGTACAATTCCTCACATTCTTTTCCTTTTTTTCACCTTTCTGCCGATAAAATCTATCGATGACACATTTACACACTGCGGACAAATTCAAAGTATCATCGCGTTTGTTAAGACTCCCTTGCTTCTCCATTTCGACAGCCTCACGAATAATTCTAGTCCTGTAGTTTTTCACTTGAGCAATCTGTCAGCAAGACTGGAAATCAATGGTATGCCCTGTATCGCAGTGGTGCTTGTACAGAGCCGACGTTTTCTGCTTATTTTTAAGGCCAAGTTTATCCTCCTCAAGCCTAGCTGAGATACGTCGTTTGGCCAATGTCCGATTTATTACAAACTCCACAAGAAACGCTGTAAACGTCATTGTTTTCTAAGAAGATCTTCTTTTCCGTTACCAAGAACCTTGTCGATGGTGATGTTATGTTTGTAAACAGAACGTATACCAAGCCTCCTAAAGAGTCTGCCAATCCTATCAGTGGTCCCTCTAATATAAGGCAGGAAAACAGTACCAGTTTTCTCAGTCTCCTTCTCGTCCACGTCAACCGGAAGGACACTTTGGCGGTGTAATGCTCTATCAATGGCATATTCCTTATAGCCATTGCTTCTAAGCATCTCTTTCATAGTAAAAAGTTCATGATCGCTCAAATATATGTCCGTTAACTTGTGAGACTGAGAGAAGAGCGTGTCAACGACAGCCTGGATCTGAGATTGGTGGTGATGTGACTCAGCGTTAAGAATATATATTGGTGTGAGTCGATTTTCTGTAGACCGAATGGGTTTCCTTCCTAACCAAGACGTCCAGAAACGGCAAACAGCCATCACTCTCTAGTTCCAAAGTGAAAAATATCCTGGAGTGGCGAGAGTTGAGGTACGTAAGGAGCTTCTCAAGTTCTGTGCCACCATGTTGCCAAATCATAAAGACGTCATAAACATAACGAAACCAAGCTTTAGGCTTGAGAAAATCATCATTCAGGGCGTCTTGCTCAAAGAATGTCATAAAAATATTGGCTACAGCTGGAGAAAGAGAAGATCCCATAGGAGCACCATCAAGTTCCCTGTAAAACTGTCCATTAAACAAAAAGTAAGTTTTTTTGAAACGGTGCCTAGCCAGATCTAAGATATGTGGAAAGAGCTCTTCAAAAATGGACATCCTCTGAAGCACTTCATCAATGGGAACGCTGGTAAATAATGACCTGGCATCCAAGCTAGCCATTATGTCACTTTCTTCAACTTGAATTCCTTGCAGCACTTGGACAAAATGTTCAGAGTTCTTGATATAGGAAGACCTATAGTGAGTGCTATTAATTCACCACTTCAGAAACTGCAGAAATATTTGGCTAGACTTATGCAGCCATTGGTTCAGAAGGCCGATTCCTAGAATTAGATAGTTGTAAGTAATGTATTTAATATTTGTCTAGGGCAATAAACTCTCTGTTCCGGGAATATAGGAGGGATCAGAAGGTATTTAAAGTAAGGCTTACTCCCTCTTTCTCTTCCGGGGTCATAAAATGTGTCTTGTATTACACCCTCCATTCTTGTTGTATTAGGTTGGCCATTTCGGGTGCGGTAGTTGTTTCACAAAAGCTGTCATTTCCGGTCTCTTACTGCTTAATATTGAGTTCTAGTTTCATTTTACAGTTTCATTATATAATTTAGTACATCTCAGGAGAAAAAATAAGTCCTCTACTAATTTATTGTAATAAATTATGGGGGATATAGATATTTGTTTAGAAATGTATACTTTCAGAAGAGAAAACTGTTTTTTTGGGGAAATTTCCTCTTATTTTCTTAACGGGAATATTGTCAACTTCCATAGTATTTACAGCCACTCGCAGTGTCGTACGGATAATATCTTTTTGTAAGAAACCTCGTATATTACTTATTGAATGTCATTTCATATTTTTAGTTCCTTCATTTTAGATTCAATTTACTAAATAAATCAGAAATTCACAAGAACTCAGACTTCAAATAACCTAATGGAGGTTTTTATACATTAATTCAATCCAAAGATTTATAAGCCTTCTAACCAACAGAACATATTTTTTAATTCTGATCTGGAGGCTAGTTTCATTTCAATAAAAATGTATTATAAAATCTAATAAAACAGAACAATCCTGATAATAAACTATAATTGCAGAAAAAACTATAAACCGTAAAGTAGAATTAATAAAAAAAATAATTACAAAATATAAAATATAATTTTAAAAAAATTAGTGTAATTCGTAAACATTACTAGACTTTGTAACAATGAATTAAAATTAATACAAATAAGTTAAATTTTACATAAAAACTAATGTTGAATTAGTAGGTAAACTATAATAAATAAAAACAAATTAGATTTAGTAAAGATTAACTACAATAGCAAACATATACTAAAATTATTAAAAGTAAAATAGAATTAGTAAAAATAATCTATACTTATACACATAATATAATAAAATTGTTAATCATAAACTACAATTAATACAAATAAACTAGGACTTATTTTAGCAAAGATAAAGAACAATTATTTAAATTGAATATGAGTTATTATTAATAATCGATACTTAGAAAAATATTATAAAAACTATTTATTTGGGTTCAGAAATGCTACTATCATTTGTCATTCTTTCTTCCATTTCTCAGAAACAGGAGACATTCATGAGCACATTTGTGCAAAAAGAACTCTTCAATAACATATCTGATGGCAAGATCCATCAATGGATGTATTAACGATTTCCTTCAAGCTTGCTACTATCATGGGTCATACTATCTCCCATTTCTCAGAAACAGGAGACATTCATGAGCACATTTGGGCACAAAGATCTCTTCAATAACATATCTGATGGCAAGATCCAGAATGGATGTATTAACGATTTGCTTCAAGCTTGCTAGTATCATGGGTCATACTTTCTCCCATTTCTCAGAAACAGGAGACATTCATGAGCCCATCTGTGCACAAAGATCTCTTCAATAACATATCTAATGGCAATATCCAGCAATGGATGTATTAGGAACGATAGGTTCAGGCTTTTTACCATCATGGGTCATATTTTCTCCCATTTCTCAGAAACAGGAGACATTCACGAGCAAATTTATATACAAAGATCTCTTCCACAACAAATAACATAGCCAAGAGTAGGTGCAAAAAAAAAACGATGTATGGACAACGGATTCAGAAATGCTTCTACATGCGTCATATTCTCTCCATTTGTTGGAATCTAACAACAAACTCTGTGTAGAGAAAGTGGCTGAGAAGTATTGTTGGAAACGTTCGCAACGGATGTGTAAGGTTTTTCGGTCCTGAGATGGAATTGGTGACATTCCCGAGGTAACCTACTCTATCAAAATCATAGCTTGGTATCTAAGCAATAAACTTTGTGTAGAGAAAGTGGCTGAGAAGTATTGTTGGAAAGGTTCGCACGGACGTGAAAGGTTTTTCGGTCCTTAAACGGAGTTGGTGACTTTCCCGAGGTAATCATATCTCTATCAACATCCTAAGGTGGTATCTAAACATTACACTCTTTGTAGAGAAAGTGGAGGAGAGGTATTGTTGACAAGGTACGCACGGATTTGAGAGGTTTTTCGTAAGATGGAGTTGGTGATCTAACTGAGGGGCCTACTCTCTATCAACATCCTAAGGTGGTAACTAAACATTACAGTCTTTGTAAAGAAAGTGACTGAGAATTATTTTTAACAAGGTTCGCACGGACGTGAGAAGTTTTTCGGTCTTGAAATGGAGTTGGTGACATTCCCGAGGTAAGCTACTATCTATCAACATCATAAGTTTGTATCTAAACTATATACTCTTTGTAGTAAATGTGACTTAGAAGTATTGTTGGAAAGGTACGTACTCTCACTCTGCCTTACTCTCGCTTATTTCGGGTAACTCCTCAACGCACTTCGATGACCTCTTCTTGTCCATAAGAACGTAATGGTTTATCCCGTCACTCCGAGACGGATGGCTCAAGACCTGTTTCTCAAGGAATAAACCTCTCAGGGAGACCAACCCCCGGATTTGTTACAAAAACCAATTAGCCTCCTATAAGCCTTTTAGGCTTTTTTCGGGGTAGTGGAATCTTTGAGAGACACTTTTAACTTAAAGACTATAATTGAATACCCAGTGAATTTATTTTATCCTAAATGAAAACAAAGTTGTGGAAAATATAAATTTTGTATTTGACACTTGAATTTATTATTAACTAGCTTATGTACTTTTATAGGATTTTCCATCTATGTTTTATCCAACTTGAATTTACAGGTAAGCTGCCCATCATACATTCAGGTTAATAGTGTAGAATATGTGTCCTTATAAACTCTAAATTATTATAAACACACACACACACATACACACACACACACACACACACACACACACACACACACATATATATATATATATATATATATATATATATATCCTATTCTTTCCTAATGATTTTAAAAAGTCTAAAGTTCATAACATTTAACCAATTATAATTAATTTTGCATATAATTTTGTTTATCAAAGTTAAATTTCAAATATCCTAAGTCTTGATAATATTTAGCCATTTTAAGTTTAATCTATCTAGTAACATTAAGCTATTCCTTTTGAAACAAACTTCATTTAATTCACTCATTCTCCCAATTATCTGATATTGTCAATAGATGATCTCTATTAGTTATTTAAGAATAAAGCCATATCGAATTTCTCCTCTTACCTTAAAAGATTTCTTCTTGTTTCAGGCAAACTGTGGGATGGAAAGTCAATTTAGAATATTTGTAAGTTAATTTAGGTAATATAAGAGAGCTTTATCTCCCTTAGGCTATTCAATTTTTATTCAATTTTTTTACTGAAATTAATATATTTTGAAATAAAGATGTATTAAAACGAAAAATAGATTGTGTTATATAACCTTGTACTGCAAAACTGTGCACTATCTTCCAAAACTAGTTGGTTCTTGGGTATTGTCCATTTCTTTCTTGATGTTCCGATGTCTTTTCACTACATGGCGTCTGTGAAATTCTCCAGGTACTATAGATGTCTCCAAGTCCAAGTCCGGTATTTAGGCATTTTCTTGGTCAAGATTATGTTATTAGGATATTTGCCCAAATATCTTTAAAATCCCTTGTCACATCGAGACTTTATTTAATGTTGTATTACAACAAATTTGTACTTTAACGTCGCTTGAGGTTAAAACACGACTGCTCGTTATATCGGTTGAGACGCCTTTCCCTTCGTTACTCCGAAGAAGCTTCCTTGTACCAGAACCCAAACTCTGTACATCACACTTCTATCTTGGATTTTCCACCAATTGGAAATCCGTTGTCATAGAACCATCTTGTTATTTTTTAATCTCGACCCCATTCTGATTGTATTTGCTTAACTTATTTCTTCTCGATTTTTATGAAAGACTTTTCCTTAATGCAAGGTCTAGATTTAATTTTTAACTTTCGTTTTAATAATTTATCTGTCTATATTTCTTCCAATTTATTTAATTTACTTTGTTCACATATAACATTACGACTGCAAACGAGTGTGATATAATTTTATACTCAACCTAAATTCCAGGCCATACCATTTTAGATTATGCTTAATTTTAGTGCATTTTAAGAATTACAATTTTCCCTAGCTAGGCCTAAGTTGCTCTCCTTACATTTCGTTTTCTTATATTAACTATTGTGTATTATATTGGATTAATATTTATGTCATATTAGGCATTTTCGCCTGTTCCTCAAACGAATTAACGTCATATAGCACCAGTCATTTAGGCTAGCCACATTTAGGTTATAGTATTGTATAATATATCTTACGAATTATAATTTGTTCTTTCTATGTCTAAATTAATCTGTCTACTCTTTCTTAGTCTATTATTTACTATTCTTTAGTTCATTTAGTCCAAATTTAATTAACCTTAGGCACTTTGGCCTGATTCTACAAACTACACTTTTACCGTACAATTTACACTGGTCGATTAGGCTTTGGCCAATTTAGGGTTATATTTGTTTATAATATATTTTAACACTCACTGTCTGTCTAATTTAGTGCTAAGTAAATCTGTTTAGGTTTCTTATTCGTATATTTACTATTTATAG
The DNA here is from genome assembly GCA_036971475.1 of Prosapia bicincta. Taxonomy (NCBI): domain Eukaryota; kingdom Metazoa; phylum Arthropoda; class Insecta; order Hemiptera; family Cercopidae; genus Prosapia; species Prosapia bicincta. The sequence continues at coordinate 79,595,612 of JBAIZL010000006.1, read as the reverse complement.
TATATTAATATGTATATCATTGATTTGAAATAATTTTAATATTAGGCACTTAGGCCTATGCTATTACCGTATTTCTTGCATCGGTCATTTTGGCCATTGCAGTACGGACGTGAAAGGTTTTTCGGTCCTGAGATGGAGTTGGTGACTTTCCCGAGGTAACCTACTCTCTATCAACATCATAGGGTGAAATCTAAACAATACTTTTGAGTTTGTTTATCCATATTTTAACCTACGTAATTAATGTGAAAGTCTTTTTAATATTAATGTTTTTTTTAATGGCTATTAATTTTAATTTTACTTGTAAATATATTAATATAGTTATTTTACTAAATATTTTGAACTTATTAATTCATTTAAGGCCTACTTACAAGTTCCATTCATAAGTAGCAAATGAGGCATCAACAGGAGATTGTTTTTTACCTTCCAACCCTCGCGGAAAACCGCCCCTCGCTGTAAATAAGAATAACGATGAGATTGAGGTAATAGTTGTAAAAAGACGACCAAACTTCCAATAATACAGTGGTTAGTAGCCACTCCCTTAGTCCCGCCCCCGGAGCCGCCCCCGGCGACACAGTCAAGTATTTTAACTGTTAAACTAATATTTAGTTTCGGTAATACAGGTAATTCTCTATAACAGCATTATGAATAAAAATCCAGTTCGTGTAATACAAAAGATTGTATTTTGTTCTGGGGATATACATTATAGTTTGGAGTTTATCTTTTACACTACTAAATGAAATGTGCACACTGCAAATATCTATATTCTACACTATATTATATAGGAGCTAAAATATGTTTTGTGTAGCCTAGGTTTGTGTTTCACACAACCTATATATAAATATTAAGTAGGATGGTGATTGATAAAGTTTGTAAGCTATTGCGCTCATATTTTTATAACTCTTGGCTTGTGTCTGTTAGCTCATGTTATTGCAGACACTTTAGACGCTGTAAGAGAGAACTAATCAAGACAAACAACTTCCATTTTGTAACTACTAACTCGATCACTACATTACATCCATTGTTGTCGAGCTGTTTTAATGGACAAAACTATTTCTTTAGGGCTTAAATTTCGTTTTAAACTCAACATTCCACTACAGATGCTACAACGAGAAGCATGCCATAGACTTTTTTTTATGTTTTTGTTTCATATAAATATGTTTCCTTTAAAACCCATATATTGAAAATTCATAGCCTTAAAATATCAAAAAAAAACTCTATAATAATATTTAAGATATTGTTCTTTGAATAATATAAATGCTATGGTAAATAAATAGATAGATATTATCTGCAATTGGTTTCCTTTGAAATAACGGAAGTTAAAGATAAGGCAACTTTGTAAGAAACTTTTAAAAGATCAATGAGGTGTTGTTGGCAAAATCTGACAAAAAGTAAAACTGCACAAAGTAAGGATGGTGATTGTGCTCATGATAAGTGAAGAATGTAAAAATAATTATCTAAAGTTAATTTGTAGCATAAACAAAAACTAGCCATAAGCAATCAACTAATATATGAATACATCAATTACGAAATTAATAATAACTAATAACGCAAAATAAATTTAGGTGGGAAACATAAGAAACAAATAAAGTCAATTTCGTTTAAAAAAAGAAAACGAAATAAAAGCTAAATTATAAACATGTGCAAGTCAAGGAGAAGACAAATATAGAAAGCAGTGAAATCTTGAAGACTTTCTTTAAGTAAGAAGGAGAGAGGAATAAACTATTTTAATATTTTTTTTTTTTTCAAAACAATTCAATTACTTGACTATTACTTACGTTTTGATTTTTCCCTTGTTTTATATTTTCAAAAACCTGTGACTGAACCGATCATTCAACTTTGAAAAATGTAACATTAGTTAAGAGTGTTCGGATTGGAAATTATACATAGGCCTATTTAAATCCTTCACCATAGAATATTTGTATAAAGAAATGTATTATTAAATTTTACAACAAACAAAATAATAAAACCTTCATCAAATATTTTATCTTCGGTCCTTTTAAGGGCCTGCATATGCTTATTCAGCTCCCAAATCGAATCATCCTGTGAAAATGAATACCTAAGATAGCAGTGGGCGGTGTAAGTGAAGTGCTGGCCACATTATTTTCCTTGGATCTATATGCCCCAAGTGAGGCAGCTCTAACCTCTCTCTCCTAAGCCTTGCCAATGGTGTAAAAAGAAATAATTATAAAATTCTAAATATAAAAATATTAAAGTGTTTCTTAGAATTCATTTAATAGACATATTAAGTATTTTTTGTTCCTAAAAGTATTTTAAATGTTATTGTTTAACATCTTTAAACTTTTTTTCCAAGTTAGACCGATAATTTTCATTTTGAATAAGGTTTATCTTCCCTTAATAAGGATGAATTTCTTTCCTTTCCTTACGACCAGTTTGAACAAGTTTTCTCTTAGTTTTTAAAGTTCGTAAAAGCTCAGTTTTGTTCTGACTCCTTTGTGGTAAGTCAAATGATATCTTCATACCACACATTTTACCAGTAGTTTCTGTAGGACTGGAAGAGATTATGTAAAATAACTCATTTAGTATTCTATTTTATGTTTGTTCTTTTAATAATTTTTTACTCTTTATTACTCATTATTATTTTGTTTTATTATTGTAAATACTTCTTTTAAAACTATTAATAAGTCAATATATTGCGTTTATTTGTAAAGTTTTTTTATATTAATTTTTTTAAATAAAAATATTACTCTTTTTAAATATGTCTTTTTCAACACAATTTATTTACTTTAATTATTTAATAATGCACAATAACTTAAAATTAATAATTTATTTATTCAAACACGTTTTGATGACAACATTGTAACTTCTGTATTATGTCTATTAGGTTGTAATTTAGATTTTGTGCTATGTAATTAAAACGGATTGATGATGACTACATTGCCATCGAAACGCGTTTGAATCAATAGATTATTAATTATGAGTTAGTGTCTATTGTTAACTTCTTTAGCTTAGTCACAAACTAAGCTTAAATAAAATGTCAGTATAAATTAATTTAGTTTCAAAAACAAAACTATCATGAGGTTAGTGGAGAAGGATTTAGGAATTAGAAATAAGTTATATAGTCATCGATTTTAATTTTTATTACCACCATAGTCCCGTGTTTGATGGTATAAAATCAGTATTACATTGTAATTATTTCTGGGAACATTTATTTTCATCAAAATTTGGGATTAAGCCTATTTTATTCTGTTCGTGAAAAGTGTTATGTGGGGGGTAACGTGCTTCTTACTTTTAGGGTGAAAACTACCCCTATAATTCAAAAAGTATAGAAGTAAGCTTTTTAAAGGATCTTGTTTGAATAAATGAAATAAATATCACTTAATGACAGTGAATACAGACGTTACCCCTGTTATCTAATACATATGCAATTTAGTTACAAGAAACTAGGCAATTTGCAATGAAATCTCCTACAAGATAGGCATAATAGGTACATTTAATCACTCTTACTATGAATTCTGAGAGTTTTATCTTATAATTATTTTTAATCTCCTCTAATTGTCATCAAAATTTCTTTTCCAATAGTTCCATAGCCTTGCCTTTATCATTTATAGAAACCTCCCACGTTTCTATAATGAATATCATAGCATAACTTTTTACCGCATTTCCCTGTGCATTTAGTGAAATGTGGAACAGTGGTTCCTACTTGTATATTTTATTACATGAACACAATACAGTTCTTACCTCTTTTTATTACATTTTTTGTTTATACATTTCTAAATAAATATTATAAATATTTTTACTGTCCATGGAAATTAAAATTTGCCAGAGCCTCCAAGGAGGTTGGACTTCTACCTGTTGGTCCGCGGAAGGTATTTTATTTCCCTTCAACCACCAGTGGAGACCACTGAAGACTTCTCCTATCCGCCACCTGGGGACGCGCTCTCTAGGGGTTAATGGCTCCCCCCGAGAGAACAGTAAAAATATTAGCAGTCAGACCATAATCAATGGTTTTCAGGAAAAGCCCCATAACAAGACGGTTAAAGTATTCTTAGACCTATCATCGGTCATTGACCGAGTTTGGCGTCAAAAATTAGTACATATTATTCACAGTTCTGGAGTAAAAGACAGAGCGTTGCTTTGGATCAACGATTTTCTTAGGGGCAGGAGGTTTTCTATGAGGTTTAATGGAGTGTTCTCGAAGTCGCACAGGCTCTGGACTGGAGTACCTCAGGGCTCGGTGCTCAGTCCTCTTCTTTTTCTCGCTTATATGAACACCATCCACCCTCACATTCATCCGGACACAAAAGTCGCATGCTATGCACATGATATTGCTATATGGCATACACATAGAGACATTGCAGCATCAGAGGAAGCTGTGAATAAATCACTGAAGGGCATTGCAGCATGGGCAAAAGATCTCAAATTGACCATTAACGCTGATAAGACAAACTATTGTATCTTCTCTACAGACAGACGGCAAAGAGGCACTTTTGATGCAAATGTTAAAATCGAAGACTCCAATATTAAAAGAGTGTTTCCCTGCCTATCTGGGCGTGACCCTTGATCCTGAGCTTCGTTTTTCAAAGCGCATTGAACAAACGTCCAATAAAGCGCTCAGAAAATTGAACATACTTAGAAAACTCTGTGGAACTACTTGGGGATCAAGACCCAATACCCTTAAAAGCGTATATTGCTTTGTCATTAGACCAGTACTTGAATATGCTGCCCCAATCTGGACCCCGGCATCCACAACTTCCAAACTGAAATTGGATTCAATTCAACATCGAGCATCAAAAATTATTATTGGTGCAGTCTCCTCAACCAACAACGGAAAAGCTGAAAGGGAATGTGGTCTTCCTCCTCTAGAAAGCAGGCGCAATCTTGCCACCATTAAGGTCACCAACAAACTACGCTGTCACAAGGAAGATCATATCTCCACCAGAGTGTTTAATGAATGGAAAGATACGGAAAGGCTTAAAAGATCATCAACTCTCCAACTTGAGAGATATTAGGAGACAAATAAAGCTGGAGCATTCCTCGTTGTACTTACTGCAGGAGCCTCTTTTTCTCAGAGGGGCACCAAAGGAAATGAAAATTAATTTGAATCTCCTACACCCAACCTCGAAGAACGAAGGCCCACAGATTCTTAGACAAGGAGGTCTTGAAACGATCGAGAGGCTCTCTCAGGGGAACTTAGCAATTGCCTATACGGATAGCTCATCTGAACGATCTCTCAACAAGGGAGGTGCTGATGTTCTTTTCCTTCTTCCAAATGGAGACAAATATATGCATAAAATCAACTCAGGGTTGATCGCTTCAAACTTTACCAGTGAACTTCTTGCAATTAAGGAGGCACTTACCTTGTATCTGTCCAGTCCGGAATTTCTGTCGACGGAAGGATTAGTTATCTTTTCTGACTCAAAAGCTGCCTTAAAAGGAATCAAAAATGGAGAAACCAACATCACCTCTGCCATCAACATCCTACTGGAAAGTTTGCACTACAATGAGAAATCCTGCTTGCTGCAATAGATACCTGCACATCTGAATATTGAGGGAAACGAGTGTGCGGATTCGTTGGCCAAAGAAGGCAGAAACTCTGACCAACATTGCCCTACTATAACGCTTGCAGACGCAAATTCAGTTGCAAAGTACAGACTTCTGCTCCATTCCTTCAGAAAACCCCTTATTGTCGATTTTGATGGTCCTAGAATCCTTACGTCAACAATTGCAAGACTTAGGACAAACCATTTTAAAGGAATGAAGATTCTTCCAGACAAGACCAGAACATATATCTCCTACAAGAACTGTTCCGATGCCCATCTCACGCCAGACCACATTCTCGAATGCCCAGCCATTGTTCCACATATCTTGCGACTTGGAATGGTGCCACTGGCTTCGGAACTCCAAGAGGTCCTCTAGGACATTTTTACTAATTATTCACTGTAAAATTAGAACAGCTGCTTCATTGTACAGAACGGTAGCTACATTGTAAGGTTTTTCCTGAATTTCGTTAAAAGAATCCTAAGCTTAGAAATTATTCCAAGCTCATCAGAACTATAATTATTAGTGAGACATGTTCTAAAAATCAAGGTTTTCTGTCATTTCTAGTATTTACATATCACTTCTTGATTACACGTTTCGGAGAAAACCCAGCAATCAAAATTTATTGTATACTCAGTGCATAGAAAAGTTCAGACTGACGGAGGTTCTCCAAGACGTGTCAACAAGATGTAATTTCGCAATGATAGGAAAAACAGGAAACCATGATGCTCAACACGCTATGTATTGTGAGGAATAATTTCATTTAAATGTGTACAAAAATACAATAGATTCTTAAATTCCTTCTATTAGCTCACACACTCTCCTCTAATATATATGTATATATGAGAACTAAATCAAAATACAAATACAAGAATTATAATTGAATTTACAATTCTTGATAATTGTAAATTGTATTTGATAATATTCTTGTATTTGTATTTTGACTTAGTTCTTTATTAATACACAAGAATACATATTGCGATATATATATATATATATATATATATATATATATATATATATATATATATTAAAACAACATAGGTTAAACAAATACAAGAATATTTATTAATTTATATCCAAAGCTTTTCGTTGGCAAACAGTACCAACATCATCAGGAATGAAAATTACAATAATGTAAGCTCTGTTTTGTTGAATGATGTTGATGTTGGTACTGTTTGCCAACCAAAAGCTTTGGAAATAAATTAATAAATATTCTTGTATTTGAATAACCTATGTTGTTTTAAATTATTAAACAAGAAAACGTATTATATATATATATATATATATATATATATATATATATATATATATATATATATATATATATATATATATAATATGTTTTATTATTTAATAATCAAAAACAACTAAGGTTATTCAAATACAAGAATATTTTGAATATAAATTAATAAATAATTCTTGTATTTGAATAGCCTTAGCTGTTTTTGATATATATATATATATATATATATATATATATATATATATATATATATATATATATATATATTTCTTGTACAAATTTTCAATCGGTAATAAAATACGTTTATTCATCCAATTAGGTTCACATTCACCTTTTAGTGGATGACAATTGATGTCAATGCAGTTTTTTCAAATATTGATTCAATAATTATATAACAAAATTTGTGGGGACCATAAGGATTCGAACTGAGAATATTCATGTTCAAAGTCTAGGGCGCCTAGGCACTGCGCCAACTTTCCAATACATAGAAATAAATTTCTCAAAAACGTATATGAATTTTCCCCCCATCTGGTTGTTGTCGAAACCTCCATTGTACAACTTTAAACCGATACCATGGTTACCACACAATATCATAAATAGGGCTCTAGGGTAACTAAAATTTTAAAAAGTTTTTTTAACCTCTGGCGGAATTTACTTAATTTTATTTTTTTATATTACTTGTTAAATTGAATAATATAAACTTCATATATTTTAAAGGTTTTAAAAATACTCGAAATTAACAATGACAAGCCAAATATTTTGAAATAGTGACTACCCAAGCTTAGCAATTCTGTAAAAAGCGCAATCCAAAATAAACAAACAGAAATAAAAAAAGCACCGTATGATCCTTTGTGAGTGGCGACCGGCTGGGGGGGGGGTGTTTGCATTTTTTCACCCTCAAACAAAGAGAAAAAAGGGTGAAATAGTAACGAAGCATGGAGTATTGTATGGCGACAATGCTTCGCTTATTGATTTTGCATCCGGACTGGATTCAATCTGTAATCTTCGTGCGGTGCATTAAGATATGCTCGCGAATGACAACAGTACCTTGGGTTGGAAAGGATTTTAAGGTCTCGTCGCTAAGTGATAGAAGTAATTTTACAATATAAGAGGTCATTTATGAGTTCTACAATTGCATTAGGAATCTGATGCGATAAGAGCCTCTGTCAACTGCTATCTATTATGCGGCTCAAATAAAACTAGTATTAAATATTGTGTAACGTTTCCCATAACCTAATTAAATGTAATTATACTTAAATTATAGTAATTAATAAAATCGATAAAGTTCATGAATAATATAATTTATGAAAAGGTAAGCTTTTTTAAATTTACATAGTGCCTTACGCATATCAAATTCTTTTCAAGATTATATAGAAATTGTTTTCACTAATTTATTGTACATGTTTTTAAAACTGGCAATCACGACATCTATTATTATTATTATTATTATTATTATTATTATTATTATTATTACTATTATTATTATTATTATTATTATAAGGATAATGATAATGGCGGCCAGTGGTCGGTGGTTCAAACCCGCAAACACGTTGCAGTTAAAAGGCAGCATCAGTGGGAACTAACCATTGAATCCAATCAAATGACTCCAGGTCAAATAAAAAAGAAGAAAGTAAGAAATAAGCCACGCTCAGAGGCGGTGCTTACTAAGCCTGTCAGTGGGAAATCTTTTGCTGATGTTTTACGCGTCTTCCACGACAAGGTAAAGCCTGAGGTCTTAATTGCGGGCATAAAATCCATAAGGAAAACGAGAGCAGGGGTGTCCTCTTTGAGATGTCTGGCAGGGCGGAAAATACCGATGAATTTAACAAAACTATAACAGATGCAATTGGGGAAGTAAGAAATATACAACATCTAGTCCCGAAGGTAACAATAGAGATTAGAGACCTAGACTCAATGACAGAAGAGAATGACGTGAAGGAAGCTCTCGCTCGTAATTTACTAAATAGTAATGACGAACGCAAGATTTACGTAACAGCAGTAAATAATAGAGAACAGAAGATGGCTATTGTTGTCTTATGCGAGACAGAATCAGGCATTCTATTAATGAATAATAGGATTAAAATTGGCTATGTCAGCTGTAGAATCAGGTTGAGGATTGAGGTAACACGTTTGCTGGAGGTGTCTCGGCTATGGGCATAAGACTGGAAAATGCAACGGACCTGATAGGCAAGGTTTATGTTTTAAATGTGGCAACAGCGAACATCAGGTCAAAGACTGTCAGCAGGAACCTTATTGCATGCTGTGCGCGGATATGAATCTGGATGTGGACAAGACAAAACACGTCTCCGGATCTGGGAAATGTATAGTTTTTCGCCAAGCGTTGGAAGCCGAAAAACTAAAAAAGGATGGCTAGATGGATTGTCCAAGGAAATCTGGGCAGAGGGAGACTGGCTAATGATCTCCTTTCGCAACTTCAATTAGAACATAAAGCTGACATTATAATAATAAGTGAGCAGTATAAGGACTTGGCATCACCTTCGTGGTTTTCGGACCTCTTGGGAACCGCCGCTATTTGGATACCTGACAGGATTCTTGCCATTGATAGTCATGGCTCTGGAAACGGCTATGTATGGGTTAAAAGCAACATTGTTACATACGTCAGTATGTACCTAAGTCCCAATGAGTTCATCGGAGACTTCCGCTAAAGGATGGACCAGCTGGAGCACAGACTACAAGCAATAGTCGGTAACACCATTGTTGGAGGGCTACAGAATGGGGGGGGGCAGATATAACTAACTGTAGAGGCAAACGCATGAACGAAATGGCATCAAGACTGGGACTAGTCATCCTTAACACAGGTAACACGACTACCTTCCGCCGACCAAGATATAGAGGTAGTATTATCGACATTACTTTAGCCTCAGAGACTTTAGTCCCTAGAATTCAGGACTGGGTAGTGATGGAGGACTATACGGCGAGGTATCACCAGTACATCCTAATCAGCATCAACCCTGAGAAACCAAAGAGACGGTTGAAGACGCTGAGAAGAAGCAGGTGAAATGTCGCCCGAATTGATCAGGACAGATTCTCGGAAGTCCTGCAGGGTTCCCAATTGGATACCATGTAAATGGGACAAACAACGCAGAGGCACAGGTACGCTGAAACTGTGGTAGACACAGCAATGAAACTCATTCAAAGAGCCTGCAAGGTTGCTTTCAAAAAACGATTCCCTAGAGGAAATAGAAATCCTGTATATTGGCGGACTGAGGAGATGGCCATATTACGGAGAAAGTGTCTTAGAACGAGACACCTAGCTCAACGGGCAAGGCGAAGGGGACAGGGTATGGCCTATGAAGAGACACTGGAATTCAAGACGGCTAAGAGAGAACTCCGTAGAGCAATTAGAGAGAGCCAGAGGCGATGCTGGGAGGACCTTCGTGAAGACCTAAATAGCGATCCCTGAGCCCTGGGATATAAGTTGGTGATGAAAAAGCTAAATTCATTTACTCCGGGAGGACAATTTAATGCGTCACAGATGGAAATTATAGTAGATGGTTTGTTCCCTTCCCACCCTGTCGGACAGATTTCAAAGAGGAAAACCGAAGGACAAGATGTCCCGCTCTTCACGGAGAAAGAACTTTGGACTGCAGCCAACTCCCTCCAAAATAACAAGGCTCCAGGACCGGATGAAATCCCTTCGGAGGTTCTTATATCCCTAGTGAGAGCTCACCCGCACATATTGCTCAACATGTACAACCACGGCTTAAAAGCTGGCGTATTAAGTGTCCGTTGGAAGGTAGCAAGATTGGTCCTGATTAACAATGGCAAGGGGAACTTAGTTTCTCCGTCTTCATACAGACCGCTGTGCATGTTGGATGCTGCTGGAAAGTTGCTAGAAAAACTTATTAGGCCACGGCTGCTCTCGGCCTTCTGCGATGCAGGAGATCTTTCTGATAGACAGTTTGGTTTCAGGAAAGGCAAGATGCTATTAGAACCGTAGTTAATGCTGCTAAAATAGTCGAGGTAGGTAACCACTTTTCACGACCTGTGTGCCTTCTGGTTACCCAACATGTACGTAATGCCTTCAACACAGCGAGATGGAAAGACATACTGTATGCCCTGGAGAAGACATTCGCTCTGCCTGAGTACCTCCTACGGATAATACGAGACTACCTTAACAACCGGTATCTGATATACGAGACCTCAGATGGACCTAGAAGGAAGAGAGTAACAGCAAGAGCAGCTCAAGGCTCCATTCTTGGCCCGGATCTCTGGAATGCAAATTACGACAGTATTTTGCGTATAATAATGCCAGATGGAATGTTCCTTGTGGGATACGCAGACGACATTGCTGCGATCATTATAGCGAGAAACCAAGAGCTCGCCCAATTGCGACCTGCCAAGGAATGCGTCGTGTTAACAGCTGATGAAGCATGGTCTGCGCTTGGCTCTGGAAAAACTGAGATTGCTCTGATATCTAAGAGACACCTTACTCCTAGCCCTGAGATGCTTGTGTGAGAGGGGAAAATAGCGGTTAAAAATGCCATTAGGTACTTAGGTATCATGATTGATAGGAAACTGAGTTTTCAAAATCATGTTAAATGCGCAGCTGAGAAAGCGATCAGAGTCACAACAGCTATGATTAGGCTTCTGGCTAAGGTTAGGGGCCCAACTCAGAGCAGACGCCGTCTTCTGATATCCGTGGTACAATCTATAATGCTGTACGGAGCGGAAATATGGGCTGACACCCTCAAAACCGAGAGGAGTAGAAGACGGATGGCCTTAGTGCAGAGAACATCGGCACTAAGAGTGGTGTGTTCTTATCGAACGGTCTCGGAATCGGCTGCTCTAGTGGTGGCGGGAATTGACACTAGAAAAGAAGACCATTGCTGAGCGACGAAACAATATGAACGATAGGGATAACAAAAAGGAAGCGAGAATGACTACGATGACCAAGTGGCAGGAAAGATGGTCTGCAAAACCCACCGGAAGATGGACAGCCAGACTAATCAAAAACCTATCCAGTTGGACCAACAGGTAGCATGGAGAGGTAAAATTCTAAACTACACAGTTCTTGACAGGACACCGTTGCTTCCGGGTCTATTTATATAAAATGGGAGAGGTGAATTATCCAAATTGCTCCCATTGTGGTGAAGGGTCACCCGATAACCCCGAACACACCATCTTTGTGTGCAGAAAATGGCAATCGGAGAGAACAACGCTGAAAAGCAACGTCGGGCCAATAGACCCGGACAACATTGTGGGCAAGATGCTGTGGAACGCGTCCAACTGGATAGAGATAGTGACATATATCGAGAGCATACTGCGGAGTAAAATGAGACAAGAAGATGGTCGAGGTCAAGATCAGTGACCAAGCCAAATACATTCAGTTTTAGTGATACCTTGGTCAGATCTACAAAGGGCCAGAAAGGAAAAAGGGTTTAGTGAGTATTTGCCAGGAGTCCCACACACCAGGTCTGCCAGGGCAGACTTGATGGTGCATAAATGC